>JAHBCN010014733.1:0-22049 GCA_019359885.1 Listronotus oregonensis
AATAAAGCTATTTTTTGACTTTGACATTAAAAATGTATTTAGCCTATACCTCTAAATAATAACGCGGTGCTGAAAATACGTTTATTTTAGTCATTTTTCGTGGTTTTTGACCAACTCCAGTGTTTCGACTGTTCGGGCCGAGCAGCTTGTTTGCACTTAAAAATTAAATGTGGGCATAGTATAGAAAAAATAAAGCCGATAATCATCCCAAATAGTTCATTTTTTATAAAAAAAATAACTCTTGAAGTTTTGGAATTTTGAAAAATGGCGTTATTAAGATCAGTAAATGGGTATCTCTACTGCCAAATAAAAATTTAATGCTCAATGAATCTTTAGTTCTTACCCTTAACTTTTAGCATCTGTACAGGGTGTCCTATTTTCGTGTTTTACGGGGTTTCTCGCTTATGAGTGAAGTTACAAAGATGCGGTTTTCGCGACACCGTGCTACTTTTTTGTCAAACGAAAGATGCCGCAAACAGATTTGTCCTAGCCCCCTTAGTTTCTTCGCTACAGGGTGATTTTAAAAAAGTTGTATTTTCGGTTACCCCTCGTATCTCAGGTATCTAATAACTTATCGAAAAGATAAAAACGGGCCCTTATAGAACTTTTTACGCAGAATACAGTGGCGTATTTGAAATTTTTCTCGGATTTACTTTCTTTGAGATATTAGTCCAAGTTGCACTTTTTTAAATGAAACACCCCGTATATTTTTTTGTCATATTATTTGCCACACTGAGAGCTTTTTAAAAATATAATATAGTCTAAACTTATTTTTATAAACAGCATGAAAACATGCAATTATTTCCTTTTTAGCATAGGCGACTTTGGTTTAAATTAATGACAATCAAATTAATCAACATCAAATGATTGCTATTGAATTTTTTAATGCTAGTTCCTAGATTATTAAGGATTTGCATGTATCTATCAGAATTCAAATTTCCTTGGTAAATACAATATTCAATTCTTCTTCCCAAAATGAAACAAGAAACATTGAATCCAAACCTTCCCTGGCGTTCCCTGGGAAAAATAATGTGTTCATTTTCCTGGCTCCAAAACCTTGAGTTATTCCTATTGAGGATACCCGCACTGGTAAAATGGGCTTCGTCCGACCAAATGATCTTACTTTCAAAATTATTCTGCCTTTCACACATATTGAGACACCAGTTACAAAACTCCACTCTCCGCTCAGGATCGCCAGGATGAAGATTGTGCACAAGTTTATACTTGTAAGGTTTGAATTTATGTCGTTTCAATATTTTTTTGACTTTTGTTTTGGATACTCCGATATTTTCTTCTATTTGCCTGCAAGATGTCCCTGGGGTATTTTCAACTGATGCCAAAACATTTATTTCAGCTACTTCATTATCTTTACTATAATTTTTCGGCCTAGGTTTATTAAATGACCCATATTGAATTAGATTGTTTTGTATTTTACAAATGGCTGTCTTCTTTCAGGATATCTATATAGAAATCGAGAAAAAAGTCAAATTTGAAAAAAATATTATTCGTTCTTCTAACGTACCTATTTAGATAAAGCTCCGCCGCCTCATCGACGTCTTCGTTGGATAATAATAATATGACATCTATTCATATCATACTTTTCAAAATGTTCAAAATTTTGGTTTTGTGCCATATTTTTAAGGTAAATGATAACGATAATCTAGGAACTAGCATTAAAAAATTCAATAGCAATCATTTGACGTTGATTAATTTAACTGTCATTAATTTAAACCAAAACCGCCTATGTTAAAAAGTAAATAATTGCATGTTTTCATGCTGTTTATAAAAATAAGTTTCGACTATATTATATTTTTAGAAAGCTCTCAGTGTGGCAAATAATATGACGAAAAAATATACGGGGTGTTCCATTTAAAAAGTGCAACTTTGGCTAATATCTCAAAGAAAGTAAATCCGAGAAAAATTTCAAGTACGCCACTGTATTCTGCGTAAAAGTTCTATAATGGCCCGTTTTTATCATTTCGATAAGTTATCAGATACCTGAGATACGAGGGGTAACCGAAAATACAACTTTTTAAAAATCACCCTGTAGCGAAAAACTAAGGGGCTAGGACAAATCTGTTTGCGGCATCTTTCGTTTGACAAAAAAGTAGCACGGTGTCGCGAAAACCGCATCTTTGTAACTTCACTCATAAGCGAGAAACCCCGTAAAACACACGAAAATAGGACACCCTGTATAGTTCATTCTGTTATTTTCATTTTTAGTGTTTATACAAGTAATTTTTTTTTAAACCAAAAATTGACATAATTTTTTAATTTTTAAATATAATAATTTTTTTCACAGCTAAATACTATTTTTTAGGTTATTTTTATGTATATTATTTGTTATCTTATGTTATAACAGTGGGTTCAAAAAATTCAAGTGCAGGAATAATTTTAATTAGGATATATTATCTTTATTTTTAATCAAATTATAAGAATATAAACAGTAAAATTATTTACATAAGTTTTAAAATAATAAATTAATTTTTATCTAAGATTTTAGCTTTGGATCTTGTGATCTTCGAAATTATTAGAGGCTAAATATCTTCGGGCTTCCAACTGATTATGACAGAGAGGAACAAAATTATGATATGTTCTTGTATTCTTTATGGTATTAATATTAAGAAATCTCTCCAATAAATATTTCAGCAGCTTAAACCTCCAGGCTCAATACAAAAAAAATTGAATTCCAGGAATTTGATTAGAACAAAAATCGAACATTGCTTTTGAAGTTAATATTATGATGATCGGCAGTGTTTTTAACACAGTCATTTTAATTGTACCTGTAGCGAAGTGTATTGAGCTACATGAAGAGTATGTAGAAAAATAAAAGTAGTTTTACCCTATTTTTGCTTTTTTATTACTTTGGCTGGAAAATTTTCATCCCATCCTTTGCATTAAACCAATCTTTTTTAGGGATACACACAATCAAAACTTACCCAAAACATTGGACTTGTCTAAATTCTGCCTCTCGAAAATCTGAGTGGCTACTTCAGTAGCCTGCCTACTTGAAGTTGGCACCGGCTGGTGATAATTTAAAAAGTTCATTGTCTTAAACAATACAGTTGCTTAGGAATACTAATATAAAAATATCTTAAATATTAATAGTTAAAAAAAAATAATATCAAATTACACTGATAATTTAATAAAATTGAGTCAAGATTAACTTAACAATTAAAGCAAACTAAAAACAATAATTATAAGATTAATTTTAGTTTAAAGAACCTTTTATAAAGGTTTTTGTTAAATGATAAGAAGAATTAGTTTATTCTTCAAATCACAAATATGTAATTAATAGATTTATTAATTAACTAAAAACTAATTATAAAAAAACACTTTTATTTTTTAATATAAAAAAAGTTTTAATATGAATAGTTTGTAAAGTTCTTTTTTTGTATTTTTTTCTTTTTTTAGTGACTTATTAACACATATGCAACTCGCCAGGTGCTGGAAGTTGCAACTTAGCTTCCTCTAAAACTTTCTGAGCTGTAGAGTAGTCTTCACTATCTTTTAAGTCTTGTTCTGATTCCAAAATGCCTGAAAAATAATGTTTGTTTTTAAAAATTTTACAAAATTAAAGCTTAATTTGATGCACCTATGCAATTATTAAAGAGATTATTTTACTTTTCTAGAGAATATATATTTTATTTATTGTGTCAGAAATAGTAAGAAAATTAAAACAACAATCTAAAATAGTATATTATTTTATATTAAGGAAAAGTAACTTTATCTCCAAATAAAAAATGCTGTTTTTTCTTCAAACGTCGACAAATTAATACAAAAACATCTCTTTTGAATAGCAATAATTATTAATAGCATATAAGGCAGCAATAAAAGCTGCCAAAATTAAGCCCAAAACGATACCCTTGTAGCTAATTCTAAAAATCCAATTAAGACTATGTGGCAGATAATTAATAACTTTACGTGGTAAGTCAAATCCCAAGAATGAAAGTACTGAGGGAACACCTGAAGAATTTAATGATTATTTTGTCAATGTTGCTAGTGGATTGTTAGGTGATATCAGAAAACTAACTTGGACCCGCTCTCCACTCTGGCAGTAGTGGTTGTTCTCCTCAGGAATGTTTTTCATTTGGTGATGTTTCTTTTGTTGAGGTTAGGGATACAATAGGTAGCCTTAAAAACAAAAAAAGCACTGACTATCTGGGCTAAGTGTTAAGATTGATAAAATCAATTAAAGACATAATATATATACAGCTGACAAGTTAATTAATCTGTTTTTTTTAAGGAGAATGTATTTCCCTCTCGGCTTAAGCATGCCGTTTTTTTCCCATTTTCAAAAAGGAGATAGAAACAGGCCTTCAAATTACAGACCAATCTCCTTGCTTCCTATATTTTCAAAAATATTTAAAAAATGCATGGCGAGTAAGTTGGCAGCTTTCTTTGAGAAATAAACTTTTCTCTGGCAGTCAGTTTGGTTTTCGCCATGACCTTAACGCAGTGTTAGGCATTCTTAATCTTGTAAACCATATAATGGATGCCTTTGAAAACATGGAATATAATGCCACAGTTTTCTACGATCTAGCCAAAGCATTCGACTGTGTCATTTTCTAGTCTGCTTCTCCGTAAATTAGAACTATATAACTTCCACGCTGATAGTGTACAATTTTTAAAATCTTATTTGGAGGGCAGATCCCAAGTCGTCAGGGTGGGGGGTTTTGTCGTCTGGGGAGGAGGAGATTGGTGTGGGTGGGTTCGCGGGGATCAATAATGGGGCCATTACTCTTTTTAATATTTATTAATGATCTACCCTCAGTTGATCCATCCGCTGCGTTTACCCCTTTTCGGGATACGTCTCTTTTCCCGGAGTGGGGAGACACTTTGGGGAGAGTGTTGAGGGCTGGCTGTGGCCCCGGTCTAGTGTTGAGGGAAAGGTTGAGGGCGACGGGCTGCTACTTAATAATGACAAGACCCATACTATGGTTTTTTCAATGCGCGATCTTTCGGGTCAGCCGCAGTGTCTGGAGCATGTACGCTTTCTGGGGGTACAAATTGACAACAAATTAAAGGTTTGATGCTCATGTAGATTACGTGAGTGGACGACTAGCAAAGGGTGCCTTTGCACTACGAGGATTTAGTTGCTCCGTATCGGCTGACGTGCTTAGGACTGCGTATTATGCTCTGGTACACTCGGTGCTTTCATACGCGGTAATTGTGTGGGGTCATTCCTGTCAGGCAGGCCGAGTTTTTGGCCTTCAGAGAAGGGAGTGGACGATGGCGGGCTTATCCTATCGGGAGGACTGCAGAAGTGGCTTTAAATCTCTCCCAAAATTTTTTAAAGTTTCCATGTGTGTATATGCTTGAAAATCTGCTGTATGCAAGGAAACATGTAGATAAGTACAAGTCTCATAGTGAGCTGCACGAGTACAACACGCGCAATAAAGAATGCTTGGCAGGGGGTGTATCGTAGGCAAAAGATGCCAAAATGGTCCAGAATTTGTTGCTATAAAGCTTTTATAACAAAATTCCTCAAAACATCAAATCTTTACCACTTGCACAATTTAAACAAAAGATTAAGGGGTTTCCTTGTGGGACAGGCTTTTTATTCTGTACAAAAATTTTTTTGACTGTAATGTTTTAATTTTTAAAAAAATTTTTTTAAGTATTTTAATGTTTCAATGCTTTGTTAGTTTTTTTTTAAATTTTTTTAATGAGTGTTTTTTTGAATTATACTTTTTTTTAAACCGTATTTTATTTAGTGTAAGTTCTTTAGCTCTTATGTTTCAATGTATACATGCATATATATATTTTCTTATACCTATATTTTTTTTTTTTGACATGTGTAAACTTTTTTTTTTACAAACATGAAATAAAATATCTATCTATCTATCTATCTATTAAGGATAAGTGGGTTCAAGTTATACCAGTGTCGGTGAATAGTTGCTATAGTAATCAAATCAATAAATGTAACATAAAGCTGTCCGTGGAGAGGGTTGTTTTTTAAAGTGCGTCTCCGATTGCGTTTTAATTTTGTATTGATAAGCAGTTAATGAGTAAGTACAGGGTCTTTGATTATATTTACGTGGCTTCTGGAGCCTTAATTTTTGAAGACAGAAAAAAATATTTTATATAAAAATTGTAGGTTTTTTCCCATATTATCTTTTGAAATTATCAGTAAAAAATTATCGCATTAAAAAAATAGAAAAATATAGGCAACTTCAACTTTTTTAAATGGAACACCCTGTATATTATGCGCTACTACGAAGGATCTTTTTTTTTCTGATTTCAAATATATATACATTGATGATATTTGGATGAACCATTTTTGAGATATTTACGCTTAAAATATAAATAAATTGAAAAAAAATCATGTTAGTATCAAGAAAGCTATGAAAACAATGAAATTGTTTTAATAAATTTGACGTATTGGTATTGTAAAAAGTTGAAATTTATCATTTTAACTATTATAAATAGTTTATATTGCTTTCTTGTAGATGAGCTATTCAAAAGAACAAAAAATCGCTATTATGCGTGTTTTTTATGGTAACAATAATAATGTGACAGTGCAAAGGGAATATTACTTATTATATTCTTAACAACGGGTACCATCTATAGATACTATTATACTATTAAATACATAGTAAGAAAGTTTATTGAACAAAAAAGCTATAAAATAAAGAAAAGGACTGCAGCACGAAATGAAAACAAAGTTTTGGATATCCTCGTTTTTTCAGGATAATTATTATACTTTTTCTATTGGATTAGCACTAACTACTTTTAATAATTTTAGAATATCCTGAAATATCAATCTCGGATGCGGCATCTGAACTTAATAAAATAGATTATAAAATTTATTAACCAAAATTTTACAAATTTTATCCTTATCAATTTATGTCCGTTCAGAATCTTCCTGAACAAAACATGCAGGACCGACCTAAGTATGCATTGGAAATAGCTAAGGTTTATGCACAGGATATTTTTAAATAAAATTCTATTCATCGACAAGTCTTCCTTCACTTTAGCAGAAATGTTTAATCACAAAAATAAACATTATTATTCCAGAGAAAACCCTCACCAAATTCAGCAACCTAATAATTTTACTGTTTCCATGACTTTCTTGATACTTATATGAAACTTTTTTTGTAATTTATTAATAAATTAACCTAAAATATCTCAAAACTGGTTGATCAAATATCATCAATGTATATATATTTGAAATCAGAAAAAAAAAAGATATTTCGTTGTAGCGCATAATATACAGGGTGTTTCAGTTAAAAAGTTGAAGTTGCCTATATTTTCCATTTTCTTATTGCGATATTTTTTACTGATAATTTCAAAAGAAAATACAAAAAAATCCTACAATATTTATATAAAACATTTTCGGTCTTTAAAAATAAAGGCCTCAGAAGCCACGTAAATATAATCAAAGACCCTGTACATTTAATATTTAATTGAGTGATAAATACAAATTTTAATTTTGGTTTTAGTTTAATAAATATTGAGTTGTTGACGCTTATTTTGTTGTTTGTTTGTACCTATGTTGCTAAGATAACACTTTTTCCTCCGCCGGCAGAAAGTAAGTTAAACTTCGGGAGAGAAAAAATGAAACTTCGAGTCCCTACACAGTTCGGGGTTTTTAAAAAAAATATATTTTTCGGGTTTAAAACTTTTTTTAGTAAAATAAATGGTCTTTTTAAATTTAAAAATTATTTTCCTTCAGTACATTTATTACCTTTTAATTCTTCAAAGCCTTTTCAAGTCTTCTTTGACAATCTGGAACCATCCCTTAAACACTCTTGTAACACTTCCTCTTGTTTCTTTAAAATCATGTTCATCACGGCCTTCAGCTTTAATTTTTTCAATCCTATTACAAAAGAAATCAAAACTTTTTTTAAAAAAAAGATATTAAAAAAATCTTGGTTTTTTCCTATTGTAAACAACTTATTTTTTTTTGGTATGTGCAATTTTATTTTTAACTATTGTAAAGTAATCTAAAATAGCCTAAAGAAATGAGAAAAAAAAATTAAGGAATTGAGAGCATCAAAACTACCAATAATTTTTAAAAGAATTTAATGGAAAACCTAACCAGAACTAGTTATTTGTTTAGAAGTTTTTGTTTGTTAGTACTGGTTAGTTCTTTTTTATTAAAAGAACTTTATTCCTGTCAAATGGAAAAAACAACCTTTAATAATAACAAATAATTATAAAACCATCCCCAACATTGCCCCTTTTTTAAGCAGAGAAACGACAAAAAAATGGCATCATATCATCTCTTTTAAATGAATATCTATATCACTTACTTCATATTCATTGAAAATTCAAAGTTTCAATTTGGGCCATTTTATTATATTTGTAATAATTCAAGTATATTTACATTTACAATAAATTGGTAACAAAATCAAAAAATGGCAAGTAACAAAAAAACCTTTCAACTTGCTTTTTTATTAAATTTTTGCCATTTTACAAGTTTTTGATGAGAAGATGAAATAAAAAGCCCTCGAATCAAACTGTATTTTGTCCACCATTGGGCAAAAATAAGTTTGATACAGCATTCGGATCCTAAAGTAGCATGGGATGTAATACTTTTTGATCCGTAAACTTTTTTGAACTTACAAGAGGGTACTTTAGAAACAGAATGATGTATCAAACTCATTTTTTTCCCAAAGGTGGACAAAAAATTTTTTCGGCTCCTCAAATGTGATGGGCGGAAAAAAAGGGTGAATTTACTTTTCTCTTTTTTTGGGAACTTCAAAGAATATATTGGCAAGACTTTTTTTTTTGCACTACGTATGGGGGCCCCGGACCACAAGTTAGGTTGGTCCCCGTGTTGTAGGGTGGATGCCATTTAGAGACATAAGGTTAGAAATACTATCTTAAGAACTTAAAATACCCTTTATGAATAAAAAGCAGGTACTTTATTTCAATTTACTGATATAGATACCTACAAGTGCTAACGTGAGTAAAAATTTAATTTGTGTTTTTTTCCTATTTCTTTGTTGTTCGGCCTCCCTTTCATTTAAAAAGTTTTTCTTTGGCTAACCCCTTCACTACACCTGTTTTAATTTTCAACGATTCTGATTCTTGGATCTGCCATAATAAAATTATTTAATATATTTTATAAATCATTTAATAAATGTAACGTTCTCACTTGACACTTAAATGAAAATGACTCATTTAATTGTTAAAAAAAGGTAAGGTAAAAACAAACCTTTGTAAATTTGCCGAGCTAAAGCCAGAGTCTCATGCATCCGATTTCCGACGATCCGATCATCCGAAAGTATTTTTGATTGGTCCGAACATTGGCGCCCATTTCTGACCAATCAAAAATACTTTCGGATGATCAGCCTCCGTCTGATGCATGAGACTCCGGCTAATGCGGATAAGCAAATGCAAAACGCACACCGTAATCTTCGAGGATAGACCTTCTAGGAAGGCGACCTTTTCGTCAGGGTTGTAATAATTACAACTTGCACAAGTATTAATTGTCTCGAAAGTTGCCTCCTCCTCTACGATTTTAACCAAATTAAAAATTTTTTTCGGCAACGTTTTGTTTACGGATATTCATCATCAAAGTTAAAAATCAAACTAACCTAATTTTTCACTATATTCCCGATTATTCCCCCTTCTTTTTGTACACAATTCTTGATTGTTACACTAAAGTGGCATAATAAACCACCTTTTTAAAACCTTGTATTTTATTTATTTACATCTTTTTTCCATTAAATTGCGAACTCTTAAAGTTCAAAGGCAGCAACCACATTTGTTTACATGTTTACAAAAAGCCTGATGTATACATGGTTGCCTACCATGGCGGCGTTTGAAAGTGGAAGTTTGCTATTAAATAAGGAAAAAATGTAAAAATTAATAAAAGCAAGTTTCTAGGTGTTTGTGAAAAGCTATTGTGTACCAATTTGGTGTAAAAATCAAATTCTGTGCAAAGAAGAATGAAATGTAAATAAGGTTAATTTGATTTTCAACTAATGATGGAGAATATCTCCTTCTGCAGCGTTGCCAGCATTTTCGAATTCGAATTCGATTCCGAGATTAATAATGGCACTTTAGAAAACACCCCCGTATACCTAATTTGGTCAAAATCGGAGAGGAGGCAACTTTCGAGACAATTACCGAATAAAATTATATATGTAATTTTCCAATATATTTAACATCAACTCGAATAATTCAAAAGTTTGATCACACATCATATACAACTTTTCTCTCTCGACCATGTGCTGATATTGGCAAGTGGTAACTTTTCTTTTTTAATATTGGCATGCCGCTGACCAATATCTGCACGCGGAGCGAGAGAAAGAAAGGTTGTTCTCATATTTTATCTCGTTTCGCTTGTATGGCCAAGGAGCAGGCTACCTCTATTAGGTGTATGATCGAAGATATAATGCGCAGGCAACGACTAGCGCCATTGTAAGCCCTTGTGGCAAGTTCTTATATTAATAAGTTTTATACAGGGAACTGTAAAAATAGCCCTTATTACAGCGTCATCTATTAATGGGATATCTAAGGATGTCTATGTAGTGTTCTGTAATAAATAAATTTTATAGGAAACTATAACAATAACCCTTACTACGGCACCATCTCTTAATAACTTATTAAAGTACTACTAGGCAGTGTTCTGTAATAAGTAATTTTAATAGGAAACTAACTTTACTACAGTACCATCTCTTAATAGTATATCAAAATATCACTGTATAGTGTTCTGTAAAATATTTTAATAAGAGAACTTGACACAAAGGTAAGATGGTGCCTATGTTTTAAAAAGTTAAAAATGTAGTTCCGCATTTTAATAGTCCTATTTGGTCCTATTTCTGTTTTGGCTGGTAGTTCAAATGATTCAAATTTAAAGTGTTTTTTGAGGTTATTTTAAAAATGTAAAATTGTATAATTTATTTCATTTTTAGTTGTTAAATCTACTTATTTTTAAGTATTATGTCTATATCTCCAAATAATTCCAATACCCATGATGAACTGCTCTTTAATATGTAAAGAATGCAAGACATTGCCGATATTTTTAGACGAAATATTTGGCTTCCTTCAAAGAAGGTAATGTAGCTGTTGTAATATTTTATAAAAGCAGTAATTGGTAAATTTAGCTTAAAGATGAGGCTAGGTGTACTTTGTTTTTCTGGTTGTTAAATGCTGTCTCTAAAGATTTACCAATTATTCAGGTCGAGCCCCAGTTATTCCGGAGATATTTCCTAGTAATTAATTTCAGTCACAGTAACAGCCTATTTATAAACTTGACATTTCATTGGCATTGCCGTTTCACTGACACCCAAATAAAGTAGATAACAAATGGTTGATGAATGCCAAAAAATTTTAAATTTTTCCAATGGAAACTGCAACAGAAACGGTTTTTTTCAGAATAAAAGAATTTTTTAAAATTGCAATCAAATATTTAGATAAAATTGGGGGCCCTTTATTCTCTCAAAATGATTTGAATAAGGTAATATTCTCCGGTTCTAACAAAATTTTATAGTCAAGTTTTAACTTATAAAATATTTCAAAACATTTACAAACTAACCAGAACCAGTACACATAAGCAGTTTTAAGATCAAATAACTTTCTAACCAACTTGGTGTATTATTATAGAACTGACTTCTACCACGTTGCAACAGACCCTAATTCTCCCATCGGGCTACCGAAAGGTCTAGCTGAGAGCTTAGTAAAACATACATTTTTCAAATGGAAGCCAAAAAATGAGGACGAAACGACTGTCTTGCAAGAAGATGAGATACCACCTGTGGTTGGTGAGGAAGAAGTATTGTGTTCAGAGGAAGTTAGTGAGGATATGAGTGATAATATGGAGAAGATTAATATTGGTAAAAAATATATATATTATTTTGAGACATTTGCATTAAGGGTTTTTAAATTGACATCCTGTATTAACGGGTTATTTTTAGATGGAGATCCCACTACAGACCATACAGATTGAAAGCTAACCTTAAATCAAGCTTTACTAATTCAGAGAGCTATAATGGTGCAGTCTATGAAAACTGCTGGCCCAAACAATCATGACGTAGATATAACTATAAATATTCCGGAAAATGTAACTGCAAAAAGAACTTAAAATTGAAATATTAACAAACAAAATTTCTGTTAAAATGAAGGATGCAATTTTTTGAAGGTAGATTATTTTTTTCTTTGTTTAGAATATTTTAAGTAATATACTTATTAAAATAATTATATTGATCATACATTAAAATTTTTTCCTAGGATGGGTCAAAGGGGTTTTTTTTGTAGAATAAATATAATGTTGTTGTTGTTAGTGCCCTGGAAGCCGTCTTGATTAACTACTAAAGGCCCGTTCAGCCTCTTGGGCTTTTTTGCCTAATCTCCCATTATCTTTTATCCAATCCTCCCATTATTTTTTTGTTCTTCGGTTAACCATGAGACTGGTTTGTTAATATATCCCTTGATCATTTTCAGTTCCCAAACAATGCCGTCTTTTGTGATTCATTCATAACCATGAGCAAAATATTAGTCTTTAAGCCTTCTGTGAAATTTATTATTCTCTTCTTTGCTTTAATTGCGATTGATTTTGTGATTAATTGACAATAAACTGATTTATCTTAAATCGGAATAATGGAACCCAATAGATTTTTTAGTTTTTGCTGTAAATGAAATAAAAATTGGGCAAAAAAACTAATATTGGAATTCAACAGATTCTGTGTGTGATTTTTTTTTTTGACCTGACGTCAAATTTAAAGTGTCAGATGACATTTTAAATCTAATTTGGAAATAATTTTTTCTAAAAAAGATAAGCGGTGTTCTTAATAAAAAAAAAGATTTAATTTAAAATAATGATTTAAATTAAATTTTTGGAAACATTCGCATTTTTTAAAATTGTTTTTGTAATATGGGGGAATTATGTCAAAAATGCAAAATACGATGCGATTTGGTCCCTGGACAAGAAAAACTTCAAATACATTTGGATAAATGCAAGGAAATATGGTGGGATTTCTAGTCACTCAAAAATGGTCAATTAATATCATTACTTTTTTTGAAGAATTTCTTTGTCTGAAACATAGGCTGTGATAATTATAAAACAATAGGATGCTATAGCTAGGCTGGTGTGTATGTGAAAATGCCGATTTATTGTAAATATTTAAAGCATTTTTATTACAAAAAGTTAGCGACAAGTATCATTTAAAAATACTAGTTATAATTTTAATATCACTTATGTTTTTAATTGTTGCAGATTGGATTTGTCAAAAATAGATTGCTCTAGACCTTTTGATGAACTGCCTGAAGAAGCACAAGCTAAAATTGAAGAATTGGGTTGGAATCAAGAAAGGAAAAGGTATAGTTAATTAAATATAAATATATAAAAAAAATTTCTAGATCTTTATATATTTTTTGGCAGATGTGTTTTTCAGACAATCTTTAATTAATATTGGATTAATATTGGAGTCTTTTAATATTATTATTACATTTCATATAAATCTGCATGAAAACAGAATGCAACCGTTTCATTTGCGGAACAGGGAGAAGATATCTAATGGGTGGCGCCGGTGTTCCGACCCTGTCTGGATCACCCAGAATCCTTTTTCGGTATATTGAGCCAACGATGCTGCTTAAATTAATTTGAGTTTTCTTTTGTGTATTATGTCTTTGGATCAAACCTAAACAACTGGTGCCATCGGCTAACTTTCTTTTTCGCATGAATTTGAGGAGGCGTCACCCGTATTTTTTGCATTTTTCCGAAATCGTATAAAAGGAAAATATCTTAACTAAAATTACTATCTGGAAGAATAAAGTGTTAAAAACAACAACTTTTGATTTCTATGCAAAAAAAAGTAAAAAAAAAAAATTTTTTGTTTTAAAAAAAAATTTGTTTTCCAACCTAATTTTATCGAAAAAAGCTGCTTTTATCATTAAAGACTCCACTCTTTCAAGAATACTTCCTTCTTTTGCAGATTGTAAGCTGTGGGGACTTGTATTCCTATGTATTTTTTCGGCGTCTGCCCTAAAGAACTAGTCAGTATAAATTCTTCCCTTGAAGGTTGTAATAGGCCAGCAGGAATTGCCACTTTCATGTTTAGCTTTACAGTTCATCAACTTGCTAACTAGATGGTTTAAATTCCATGGCAACTAGACCGAAATTAATTTGGATTGTTTTTAGCTTAATAAAAAGTAATTAAGAATATATTTTGGCTGGGCCTTCCCACTTCAGATGAGTTAGCAAAAGAAGAGCTTTTAAGAAAGCATGGAATGCGAGGGATCCCCATTTTCAGGGCCGTTGATCAAGTCAAGTGAAATTTCATTAAAAAGATACATTTTCGTTTGGTATTGTGTTTTGTGTTCCTTTTTTTTTAATGTTAAGTGATATTAAATTTATTTTGTATTTTTTTAACGTTCTAAATAAAAAATAAGTTTTAATTGTTTTTTTTAAAAATTCTAATTGTGAAATACTAACAATCCAATTTTTGAGCCTCGTCCTACTCGTCCATCTCGACCCCAAAAAGTAATATATCAGTTAATATGATTTCAATACATTTGAAACAGTCGGCCCAGTGTGCAATAAAACCTTAAAATTAGGACTAATTAGATGATGGGATAGGGTTTACCAGCAAAATTTATTGTATTGAATATCTTTGCAAATAATGGTAAAAAAATTTTTTTTGCATGGTCAGGTGGAAACTTAAAAATATTGCAACTTTCCTGGTTAGATTATGTCATTTGTTAGTGTTTTTTTACAAATTTCTGATCGATGGGTAATCACAAACGATAATAATTTGTAAACATCAGAAATGGAATTATGGACTTATTAAGAAATCACATTTTATTCTTTACGGGAATAATAGCAGAACATCCTCCGTTTCAAGCTTTCTTCAGATCAGAATCGTCCTTTCTTGCTCACAAATTAAACTAGCGTGTGAAAATGTATATTAATGACAATAATTTTTTTGTCAGAAACTCAATATACCAGCTAGGTATTTGATTAAGGAGTTTGATTACTTGACAATATATTTTTGTCTATTTTTATATTCCTAATCAACTCAATATTTTGACGTGCAAAAATACAAAACATCCACAGTAAGTTTTACTGGTTTGGTTTTTGGAATCTCAACTGCGTCTTGATCTCAAATGCATTTTAACAACTGAAGAACACTGCTTCTGATCCTAAGGTTAGTAATAAAATACTTAAATACTATTGGCATGTGCGCGATGGAAACGACATCTGACGGCTGCGTAAAATCATGCTTGAAAGCCGTGGAAGAGGTGTAAGATTATTTATAACAGTTATTTATTTTGTACATAAATATATATAAACCTGGTCAACTGTAAATGCTGTTGGATAACATTACAAATGTGTCTTCTGGAATATCGGCGGAATTTTTGTTTGTTTATGCAATTTTGAGGTTATTCAGTGGGGCGTCATAAGTCAAAAACCAGCGGGCTCACAAAAAATCGGCAATTGGCCCGTAAATAAAAAATTACCTGACAAACTAACGAGTCTGGGCTTTTCCAATATACTTAACACCAATATAACCCTTATTTGAAGGCTTTATAGCCATTTTCCTATTACAAACACTAAAGTCGTTCTGCAGACACTCCTTGATTACTCTATTAAGATTAATCTTTAAAAAAACCTTTTTTTCAAGAGTCGCAAATCATTTAAAAACTTCAGGAAAAGGAGGAACTAACGGTACAGGCAAAAACGATAAGTTTTTCTTCTTGTTACTAAATTCGAAAGTTGTTCGACTAGCGGAAAATTTGAACTCAACACTTTTTGTCTGCGTGCATTTATTCGTTTTTTTTTCTAATTTCCCACTAGCAGATGGAAATGTATACAACTTAAATTACTATTTCTGCCGGTATTCTTTTTTAGCTACACAACAACTATTATGCACCATTTTTAATATTTATATTTAATTGTGTACATTTAAATCAAGCACCATTTAACGAAAATTTAACCACAGGGGAGTGCTGCAATCGATTCATGTCCCCACCATACACTCCGCTCCCCTGCCAATAGTTGTATTTTAAGATCAATTAGTAGGGCAAACCAAGAATTAAGATAAGTAGTTCTTTTGAATTAAGCTAAATTTTTGTCAACAGGTAGATACACTTGTATTAAATCAAAATTTAAAATTTTAAGAGCATAATCGAAAATTTCACATATAACAAAGGAATCTTGGGGATACGTTTGGAAACATAGAGTCGTCGGTGATACTGTTTATTACCGATCCTGTTTGCTTGGGCATAAAATGCATATTTTTTATATTTAAATATTAAACTTCTTACCGTGAGATGACTGTTCTTGGCTTAATTTTAGCGCCTACAGCCTGTGACTAAACCCACTTATATAACTATCTTTTTTCCCCTATATGTAATGGACAGATTTTGGGCTATCTAAAAAACACAGGGGCATAATAAAACCCTTGTCTGGTGCACATTTTTTTGGTTAAATAATTGTTTCTACGCCCGTAGAATTTTTTGTCTTCATTTTATTTTTATCTAAATAAAAATTGTAAAATAGACCACATTTGTCTTATAACCAGTTACTACTGACATGAAATATATGTTAAAAAATGTAACACGCGCTTGAGTAATCAATTTTGTGTAGAAAAATGTGGGTCAAATCGTTTATTTCTAAAAAAAGATAAATATATTCGTTTCTTTTTGTTTTTTATTTATAATGACGAAAAGGGATTTAATGCGACAGCAGACCCACAGAATAGGTCCCTTGCACATATTTTTTTATTGGCTAAATATAACCCTATATACGACGAGCTAGCCACACATATTAAAAAAACCCAAACAAAAAAGGCCTGAAAAAACGTTCCAATATACTTTTCGGAAAAGGGGGGAGAAAAAGTGAATTGAAAACCAAGCGAAGCTAATCCGAATATTAAAACACTTTGGATTTTTTATCACTTGATAAATGTTACTTCCATTTGTTTATTAAAAAAGTAGAATAATATAATATATTCATTTCATTTGACAAAATACCTGAACAAAAAATTTAATTGCATTGGTTCAAAAAGTCGATATTAATTTACCTGGTGTTTTTCTCAAAAAATAATGAACAACACGCTCCAAGCCGTATGCTGTGAAATTTATTGTTTTTTGTTTTAATTGCGACGGTTGTGAAGGTGTAATTACCCTTTACATTTATCATATTGCAAATTTAATCGACATTAAACCGGTTTATCTGAATTCGAAATAAAGAGAGGCGATGGATTTTCTGTTTTTGCTTTGACTGAAATAAATTAATGGAGCTAAAAGAAGTAATATTGGAACTCAGCAGACCTTGTGTTGTCACAAGTCTTTTTTTGGTCTGACGTAAAATTTAAGTATTTTTTTCTTACAAAGCATATTTAGCAAATTGTTTTTTGATTAAAATAAATTTTATGTAAAAGGGCCAATATTTTTTTTTTGGATATCATATCTTTACTATTTTCTGTTTTTATGGGTAGTCACACAACCCCAGAATACTGATCCATACAGAAGCGACACGGACGAATTTGATGGTTTAGTAATTATGGTTGCATATACTACGTCGTAAAATTACCGAATATGTTTAAAGTCCAATTGACGGGTTTTTACTGACAAACCCAAAATAATTTTTTACATTGACGGTAACTTAATTTTTTGTGTTTTAATTTTTGATAAATAAAAACTAATACCCACAAAAAAATATTAAAAAAGTGGATATTTTTATTATTTGTAATTTCTGGGATCAAAAATACATTTGCTTTTCCAAAACGAACCCCAGGTTGCCAATACTAAATTAAAAAACCAATATAAATTATTAACGCGTCTTCTGAACTCCCTTTTTAATTATAAGTAGAATTTTGAAATGTAAAAATTATTTAATAAAATGTATTAAATACTCTTAAATTTATTAAAAACTACAAGTTTGATTAGTAATTAAGTTCAACTTCAAGGAACCAATGATTTTTTTTTTTAGATGTGTAATTTGGGCAAAGGTTTGCAATAAAAAGACTTTTTGACAAGGGGCCTGCAAGTTTACATAAATACCATAAAATATTGAAAAACACTGAAGATAATTTAATAAATAAAGGTGCTTAAGGTAGTAAAATTTATTTCCCAACCTGTCACAACTTTGTTTAGCCATTTGACGAATAGATCTGCTGTGAAACATACAAATCTGAAGCCACTTGCAAAAGATTTTGTGATCATGGGACAGACAACTTCAATCCAATCCGAAAGGTATGAATGAATATTTTTAAATTATTTATCTTGTCTAAAACATACTTGATACATTGCTTGAGAAAAAACTCTGACGAAAAAGTTTAGTTTTATCTTGTAAACAATTTAAAACTGCCAAAACATTTTAGTAGTTTTCAACAATTCTGAGGATAGAATGGAAAAATAAGACAGTAAAATTGACATTGTCATCTAGTCAAATTTGGTTACAGAGGTAAAACAACTTTCTTCCAGTATGTATCGGAATATGTAGTACGAGTCATATATAGTATGTGAGAAAAATAATAATATGGGTTTAATCCCCCTTTAAATTTAAATTAACTAAATGCGATGTTAAATGGTCATATTTGTCATATCATCTTAGATCATTGTAATAAATGTAACTGATAAAAAAAAGTGCCAATTAAATAAAAAGTCTAGCTTATTACTTGTAATAAACTTCTTGAAACCATTCAAATTGATATAGCTTTGGCTTGGTATTATTACTTTGGGCCTATTTTTAACCATTTCTTTAGTTGCACTGTGAAAGGATGCATTAAGTGGTACCCTAAATAAAATTAATTTTGGTATGTGACAAATATTGTATTAAAATTTTTTCTTAAAATAAAAAATGTGAAGAGTATTCTGGTATTTGTCAGAATTGTTTTAGGGAATTTTGCAAACAAATGCTGTTAAAAAGTTTATTAAGAATTTCTTAGTTTGTCTTCAAAAGCAAATAAAATGTGCCTAAAAAGACTGCAAATACTTTTGAAAAAACTGTCTGAAGCTCCAGAAAAAATCATTCGCAGTAGTATTTACAACTGATAAAATAATGAAACCCTATACATTTATTGTAATCATTTTATAGATATCAATTATAAAACACCATGCATAAATTTCAAATAAAATGTTTTTGAAATATCTCTAAAAATTTATGAGATGTATCGTAAAAATGTAAAAAATATGCTAAATATTGTTTTTAATAACACATTATAATTTGGTTTTTTTAATCATTTTCCCTGAGAGTAACTAGATTTTTTTCTTTTACCCAACATACCATGGATGTTCCAAGTAAAACAAGAAGCAGTTTTTTTTCAGAAGGTTAAGGTTTACAGGGGGCGAAGAAACTTCGACTGTTTTTTTAAAATGTATTTTATTTTTTTTATTTATAATATATATTAATATACAAATATGTATTACATTTTTGAGTTTATATTTTAAATTACCTTTTTTTTTGGTGCTAACAGAAAGCTAAAAAAAGAATTATAATTGATGTTTACTAAAAAATATGTTTAAAATTGTAATTTTTCCCCAAGCATTGACTCCTTAAAAAAAAATTTTCCAACTTAGATAGTTCTTAGGATTTAAATAACCAAATTTTAAACGAAAATTAATAATATTTTAAAGAGCTACAAAAAAAATTTTTTTTAAAACAAAAATTAAACTTCTTAAATTATCAAGAAATGTGTCTGGTTGGCACTTTATCATAAAAAGTATATTATAAGCTGCAACCAAATTGATTTTTAATATGGAAACTTGGTACCATCTTATAAGACTGTTTTCTTTTGAAAATTTTAAATTATTCTAGGACAAAAATTTTAATTACTGACCTAAGTCGCATTTTAAAGAAAAGTTGTCAGTTCCATTAAAATTTATCAAAATAATTAAGAGCCACCATTTTGTCAAGAATATTGATTTATTAATAAGTCTTGGGTATAATTGTTACTTGGAGAACTCCCACAAATATATTATAATGTGTTTCTAGTTTTTATTTATATTCCTTAACGCCAAATTTACAGATTAATAACATATTATAATAATTCTGTAAAGTTGCCTCGACGAGACTGCCAAACCAGAAACAGAAGTCGGTCATATGCATTGTGGCAACACCCATTCTGGTCCACTTGTTCCTTTTATAGGTTTTTCCTGAGGATTTTTATCCATTGTATAATCCACATAGTTTTTAGGTATGATAGTATTTTTAACAAGTCCACACTTTACTAGATATTGTGTATTATTCTAGTTTTTCTATGTTTTATGTTTTTTATTAGTTATTTGTGTAGATATTTTTAGTTCTACTTTTTTTGTTATAAATAGGTTTGTAAGTATTTAAAAAAATATATTTGCCTTGATATTAATAAGCTCCAATATATAATTACTAGTTAAATTTTTAATCATAATTTTATTTTCTTTAAATACTTAGAGTAATACATAAAAATATAATAATAATTAAACAATTAATGCAGTATTTTTAGACTATTTACTTGACCAGCAAAATTTAATAGGAAAAGTATTTCTGGTCAACTTCAACAATATATCATATATGCTGAAAGAATAAATATATGAATATAAAATGATGACATGCAAATAAGATTCTTAAGTCGTTGTTCATATTGCATATAACGAAATAAATAAACTAATGAAAAACGTGTTCCCCAACCCCGAAAACCCATTATCTATATTTAAAAATAAAAGGATTCATACGATTCTGTATAAGTTTCAATTTATCTAATTACAATTGACATAAAAGAAATTTAAAAATCCAACCTCTACCATTTTCCTGTTGGGCAATTTTAGTCAAAACGAATCCGCACCAAGGTTTAATTATTATCCCATATTTAAAAACATTGTTTCAACGAATTTAGAAGTTAAATTTATAACTTCAATCATTTTAGCAAACACAAAATTTCGGGAAACAACATAGAGACTCACATTATCGTGAAAGTAAGCCAGTCTCCAAACAAGCAATATTTACTAAAAGCCCTACTTAAAATTCTTAAATGCTTTTTCATTGTGTACTAAAATATTTTTTAATATGCTATTTGTTAATTTTCTTTCAGTGTAACTGTATGTTTCGAAAGGTTAACCCAAATTACCCAGATCAAAGGTGCCAAGTTGTGTTGGGTTCTGGGAGGTCAATTTTTCGGGACACAACACAATGGGCATATAGGTGACTTATTGTTCTTGTATATAAGTATATAATTAGTTATTTAAATCCGTAAGTATTTCTTCTGGTATTCCAGAATAACTAAAATTGTTGATTTACATTTTTTTACACGTTTCTTTATAATAATGATAATCGTATTATTTGCTAAAATATAACACAATTTGTTAATTTCGAAACAGTGCAAAAGATTTTAAATTATGCTATCCAGGGAGCACCAACTATTCTAACAGAGGCGTGTAATTTATGGTGGAAATTGTCCTTAAAATTTTTATAAAAATGTTCTTGGGATTTTGCAAAAACACGCTTGCAACCTGAAAGCTATGTTTCAATAGCCCATATTCAGTTAACTTTCCTTCTAATTCTTAATACAATATTAAAAATCTAAAAATTAAACAGTAAATATCCTAAATAAACGTGACAACAGCGCTTTATCAAATTCCTCACACCGAAACAAAGATTCATTTCAGTCAAATTAAGAAAACAAAGGAAAGCGACCGTCGCTAGGCAACGCATCCAATAAGGTCTCGAGATTTCGCCCTCCAGAAAACAAGTCGCATCGGAGGCATCGTACTCTCGGGCATGAAAAGGCGATAACAGATTTCAATGAAGTAAGACTTCTGGCTTCGTCAAATAAGCAGTGTCTGAAATTATCTTTGCACTTCGGGAAAATTACCGGAATGTTTTATTTTTAAGTAAGACTTCAAACTTTGTCTGTAAAACATGGTCTGAAAATTGTTCTTGTATTTCTGGCGAATTACCAAAATATTCTATTAAATTCCTCAATGAAAATATCAGATTTTCATGGCAGTGTGACTTTTTCTTCTTTTTTTTTTGTAACCAAATAAAGTTATAAGTTGTTTAAATATTTTTTCTGTCGAATTTAATTTGACATGTACGTTAGGTTTAAAAGTAAAGTGATTATAAGAAAAAGACAGGACTGGCCTTCAAGTGAAAATGTTGTAAGAAAAGGCGA
>JAHBCN010014733.1:22066-34752 GCA_019359885.1 Listronotus oregonensis
TTTTTATATGGGGGTTTTCCCCAAAAAAATAAAGCATTTTCCTTTAGGTGAGTGCGCCTTCATTTTCCACCGAAAATTGGGTTCAAACTTTAAACTGGTCGCAGAGCCCCGTCTCATTTTAGAATTGAAACGGGGAAACCTTGTAAAGGATCAAATAATGTTTTCCCCGCATTTTATTTTTAACCCTTTTCCCCCCGTCCTATTAAAACTTTTAAAAAAAACGTATTTTTACTTTATAACATTTAGCTGTCAAAATTTTTTTATTAAAAATATTTATAGTTGACGCGGCATTCGAAAAAGGAAAATACAAGTTCTAGCGAGCATTGATTTATTTAGTCTATACCTCTCAATAATGACACAGTGCTGAAAGTAGTTTTTTTTGGGGATTTTTTGTGGATTTTATCAACCCCAGTGTTTTGACTGTTCAGTCGAGAATGGATCTTAAAAATAGGGGACTAGTAAAAAAAAATAAAGTCAATAATCCAAAAGGTTCCCCTTATAAAAAAAAACAACCTTGGTTTTAGTTTTGAAAAATGGTGTTATAAAAATGGGTTTTTTTGTTTTTTTACTTTTTAACTTTTTTTTTAGCTTGTATTTTTTGGGGATTTTCATTTTTAGTGTTTTAAAGGGAAATTTTTTTAAAAAAATTGAAATTTTTTTTAATTTCGATTTAATAAATTATTTACAATTGAATACTTTTTTAAAAAAAGGTTATAAAAACTAAATCACCTTACTATTTCTATTTATGCTAGTTTTATGTATATTTTCAATTATCTTATGTTACAACAGTGGGTTCAAAAAATTTTCGGGGAAATCTTTAACTATGAATATACTTTTTATTTTTAATTAAATTATAAGAATATAAATAGTAGAATTATTCACATAAGTTTTAAAATAATAAATTAATTTTTACTTAAAATTTTTGGTTTGGGTTTTGTTATCTTGACAATTTCGAAATTATCATATCAGAGGATAAATATCTTTGGGCTTCTAACTGATTATGAGAGAGAGGAACAAAATTATGATATGTTCTAGTATTTTTTATGGTATGAATATTGATAAATGTTTCAGCAGCTTCAACCTCCATGCTCAATACGAAAAAAAATTAAATTTCAGGAATTTGATAAGAACAAAAATCGAACATTGCTTTTGGAGTTATTATATGATAAGCTGCAATTCGTTGTAAGCTCGTTTTTCATACAGTCCTTTTGATTGTACCTGTAGCGCCGCGTATTAAGCTACACGAAGACTATGTAGGAAAATAAAAATAATTTTTAACGCATATTTTGCAGTTTTTTGAATTGAGCTAAAATTTTTTTATCCCATTCTTGTAAAATAGTATATTTTGCATTAAATCAAAACAAGGGGGTACACACAATCAAAATTTTAAAAAAATTAACTTTTTAAAATTTTGCCTCGAAAATCTGGTGGCTACTTCGTGTCCCCCCTTTAAGTTGGGCCCCGGGGGGAAATTTAAAAAAGTTCATTGTCTTAAACAATACATTTTCTTAGGAATACTAATATAAAAATATCTTAAATATTAATAGTTAAAAAAAAAATAATATCAAATTACACTGATAATTTAATAAAATTGAATCAAGATTAACTTAACAATTAAAGCAAACTAAAAACAATAATTATAAGTTAATTTTAATTTAAAAAAAACCTTTTAAAAGGTTTTTTTTTTAAATGATCAGAAAATTAGTTTATTCTTCAAACCCAAAAAATGTAATTAAAAAATTTTTTTTAATTAACTAAAAACTAATTATAAAAAAACACTTTTTTTTTTAATAAAAAAAAGTTTTAATATGAATAGTTTGTAAATTTTTTTTTGGATGTTTTTTTTTTTAGTGAATTATTAACACATATGCAACCCCGGTTTTCGGGGAAAAACAATTAAACCCCCCTCTAAAACTTTCTGAGCTGTAGGTAGTCTTCCCATTTTTTAAGTCTTGTTTGTTCCCCAAAAAGCCTGAAAAATAATGTTTTTTTAAAAAAATTTTTCAAAAAAAAACTTAATTTGATGCACCTATATTTTTTTTTATTTTTCAGAAATAGTATGAAAATAAAAACAACAACCTAAAATAGTATATTATTTTATATGGAGGAAAAGTAACTTTATCTCCAAATAAAAAATACTGTTTTTTCTTGAAATGTCGACAAATTAATACAAAAACATATCTTTCAAAATGGCAATAATTATTAAGGATCAGTGGGTTCGCAAGGCGGCTTAGACCAGTGTCGGTGAATAGTTGCTATAGTAATCAAATCAATAAATGTAACATAAAGCTGTCCGTGGAGAGGGTTGTTTTTTAAAGTGCGTCTCCGATTGCGTTTTAATTTCGTATTGATAAGCAGTTAATGAGTAAGTACAGGTCTTTGATTATATTTACGTGGCTTCTGGAGCCTTAATTTTTGAAGACAGAAAAAAATATTTTATATAAAAATTGTAGGTTTTTTCCCATATTATCTTTTGAAATTATCAGTAAAAAATTATCGCATTAAAAAAATAGAAAAATATAGGCAACTTCAACTTTTTTAAATGGAACACCCTGTATATTATGCGCTACTACGAAAGATCTTTTTTTTCTGATTTCGAATATATATACATTAATGGTATTTGGATGAACCATTTTTGAGATATTTAGGCTTAAAATATAAATAAATTGAAAAAAAAATCATGTTAGTATCAAAAAAGCTAGGAAAACAATGAAATTGTTTTAATAAATTTGACGTATTGGTATTGTAAAAAGTTGAAATTTATCATTTTAACTATTAAAAGTAGTTTATATTGCTTTTTTGTCAATGGGCTATTCAGAAGAACAAAAAATCGCTATTATGCGTGTTTTTTATGGTAACAATAATAATTTGACAGTGCAAAGGGAATATTACTTATTATATTCTTAACAACGGGTACCATCTATAGATACTATTAAATACATAGTAAGAAAGTTTATTGAACAAAAAAGCTATAAAATGAAGAAAAGGACTGCAGCACGAAATGAAAACAAAGTTTTGGATATCCTCGTTTTTTCAGGATAATTATTATACTTTTTCTATTGGATTAGCACTAACTACTTTTAATAATTTTAGAATATCCTGAAATATCAATCTCGGATGCGGCATCTGAACTTAATAAAACAGATTATAAAATTTATTTAACCTTAAAATTTTACAAATTTTATCTTAATTATGTCCATTCAGAATCTTACTGAACAAAACATGCAGGACCGACCTAAGTATGCATGGGAAAACTAGGTTTATGCAGCAGGATCCAAAGTTTTTAAATAAAATTCTATTCATCGACAAGTCTTCCTTGACTTTAGCAGAAATGTTTAATCACAAAAATGAACATTATTATTCCAGAGAAAACCCTCACCAAATTCAGCAACCTAATAATTTTATTGTTTCCATGGCTTTCTTGATACTTATATGAAACTTTTTTTGTAATTTATTAATAATTTAACCTAAAATATCTCAAAAATGGTTGATCCAAATATCATCAATGTATATATATTTGAAATCAAGAAAAAAAAATATTTCGTTGTAGCGCATAATATACAGGGTGTTTCATTTAAAAAAGTTGAAGTTGCCTATATTTTTCCATTTTTTTATTGCGATATTTTTTTACTGATAATTTCAAAAAAATAATACGAAAAAAATCCTACAATTTTTATATAAAACATTTTTTTCTGTCTTTAAAAATAAAGGCCTCAGAAGCCACGTAAATATAATCAAAGACCCTGTACATTTAATATTTAATTGAGTGATAAATACAAATTTTAATTTTGGTTTTAGTTTAATAAATATTAAGTTGTTGACGCTTATTTTGTTGTTTGTTTGTACCTATGTTGCTAAGATAACACTTTTTCCTCCGCCGGCGGGAAAGTAATGCGTTAAACTCCAGCAGAGAAAAAATGAAACTTCAGAGTCGCCTACACAGTCGAGTAACGGATTTACTGACGTTTGAAAAAAATATATTTTTCTGGTTAAACACGTTTTTTTATAGTAAAATAAATGGTCTTTAATTAAAAATGTGGGTACCTTCAGTACATTTATTACCTTTTAATTCTTCAAAAGCCTTTGCAAGTCTTCTTTGACAATCTGGAACCATCATTAAACACTCTTGTAACACTTCCTCTTGTTTCTTAATATCATGTTCATCACGGCCTTCAGCTTTAATTTTCTCAATCCTATTACAAAAGAGAAATCAAAACTGTTGTTTAAAAAAATGATATTAAAAAAAGTCTTAGTTTATTCCTATTGTAAACAGCTTATTTTTTTTAGGTATGTGCAGTATTTATTTTTAACTATTGTAAAGTAATCCTTAAATAGCCTAAAGAAATGAGAAAAAAAATTAAGGATAGTTGCACAAGAGCATCAAAACTACCAATAATTTTTAAATGAATTTAATGGGGAAAACCTAACCAGAACTAGTTATTTGTTTAGAAGTTGTTGTTTGTTAGTACTGGTTAGTTCTTTTTTATTAAAATTCAAATTCAAATTCAAATTATTTATTCATGTCATTATACAAATTGCATTTACAAACGTCAACATTGTTAAAGCAATAATCATAAAAACTTATCCTAAACAAATTAAAAAAATATATAATAACAAACATGATTTTTAAACAAACAAGATTAATATACTTATAATAATTAAAAAATATATATATGCACAGTACATTTAAAAGTTCACAAAACAAATCCTAATTAAAGATAAAATTGTCAAAATTATACCCGAGGTATTCCTGTATTGAATAAAAAGCATTCTCAATTAGTATCTGCTTAACTGTTATATCAAATTTCTTTTCAGGCAATGTTCTTATACATTCAGGCAATACATTAAAAAAAATTATTGCCCAATAACCTGGTCCAGTTTGCCACCTTCTCAAACGCCAATACGCTGGTACAATGTTTTGTTTATGCCTGGTGTCATACCCATGCATCTCCTCATGACTTGTATACAGGTTAATATTCTTCTTTAGAAAACGAAGATTTTCCAGAATGTACTGGGATGGCACAGTGAGGATTCTAAACCTCCTATAAGCCTGACGACAGTCATCCCTAAAACCCAGATTTGCAAGGACCCTCAGAGCTTTCCTTTGTAAACCAAATACTCGGTGTGTGTCAGCTGTATGACCCCAGACAAGAATAGAATATGAAAGATGCGAGTGGAACAGAGAGTGATAAGCAGTATGTAAAGTCCCTGGTGAGACGCACCTTGAAAGGTTTCTCAAAATAAAGAGGTTTTTGTTCAGTTTTCTACACACGTTGTTAATGTGTGAGCCCCATTGAAGCCTTGGGTCCAAGGAAAGCGCCCAGAAATCCAATCTCCCTCACACCCCATTCAGATCACCCACATCCCTCAATGCAAAAATCACCTGGTTTGTTTTATTGTTGTTCAAAACCAACCGGTTTGCAGCAAACCATTGCTCAGTTCTGCCCCAGGCCTCTGTGGAACCCTCAAGCACCCCTTCAATATTGTCAGCTGCGAAGGCTACCGTAGTGTCATCAGCAAAGAGTGTATACTTAGCCTGTGTTGAATGTTTGGAAGATCATTTATGTAAATTAAAAAAAAAAATTGGACCCAGTACTGATCCTTGCGGTACTCCAATATTTAATACACTCTCCGCCGACGACCCCCCGTCAACCCTCACAACCTGCACCCTATCCTTCAAATATGATTTAATGAGTTCGACACTCTCTGAGCAAAACTTATACTTTTCAAGTTTCTGCAAGAGGATTCCATGGTTAACAAGGTCAAAAGCCTTGCTCAAGTCGCAAAAAAGGACCGAGCTAAATTGCAGCCTATGAAAAGACTGAATAATAGACGACACAAGACTTAAAATGCCTAAAACTGTGAACTTTATTCCTGTCAAATGGAAAAAACAACCTTTAATAATAACAAATAATTATAAAACCATCCGGCAACATTACTTATTTAAGCAGAGAAACGACAAAGAATGGCATCATATCATCTCTTTTAAATGAATATCTATATCACTTACTTCATATTCGTGAAAATTCAAAGTTTCAATTTGGGCCATTTTATTATATTTGTAATAAGTCCAAGTATATTTACATTTACAATAAATTGGTAACAAAATCAGAATGGCAAGTATCAAAAAAACCTTTCAACTTGCTTTTTTTATTAAATTTTTGCCATTTTACAAGTTTTTTGATGAGAAGATGAAATAAAAAGCGTCGAATCAAACTGTATTTTGTCCACCATTGGGCAAAAATAAGTTTGATACAGCATTCGGATCCTAAAGTAGCATGGGATGAAATACTTTTTGATCCGTAAACTTTTGAACTTACAAGACGGCTACTTTAGAAACAGAATGATGTATCAAACTCATTTTTGTCCAATGGTGGACAAAATACAGTTTGATTCGACGCTCCTCAAATGTGATGGGCGGAAAAAGGCTGAATTTTACTTTTCTCTTTTGGCAACTTCAAAGAATATATTGGCAAGACTTTTTTTGCACTACGTATGGCTCCGCGGACCACAAGTTAGAGTTGGTCCCCCCGTGTTGTAGGGGTGGATGCCATTTTAGAGACATAAGGTTAGAAATACTATCTTAAGAACTTAAAATACACTTTATGAATAATAAGCAGGTACTTTATTTCAATTTACTGATATAGATACCTACATGTGCTAACGTGAGTAAAGTTTAATTTGTGTTTTTACCTATTTCTTTGTTGTTCGGCCTCCCTTTCATAAACAGTTTTTTCTTTGGCTAACCTCTTCACTACACCTGTTTTAATTTTCAACGTTCTGATTCTTGGATCTGCCATAATAAAATTATTTAATATATTTTATAAATCGGTATTTAATAAATGTAACGTTCTCACTTGACACTTAAATGAAAATGACTCATTTAATTGTTCAAAAAAAGGTAAAAAGGTAAAAACAAACCTTTGTAAATTTGCCGAATGACTAATGCGGATAAGCAAAATGCAAAACGCACACCGTAATCTTCGAGGATAGACCTTCTAGAGGCAGCCTTTCCGTCAGGGTTGTAATAATTACAACTTGCATAGGTATATTCGGTAATTGTCTCGAAAGTTGCCTCCTCTCCGATTTTAACCAAATTAAAAATTTTTTTCGGCAACGTTTTGTTTACGAGATATTCATCATCAAAGTTAAAAATCAAACTAACCTAATTTTCACTATATTCCCGATTATTCCCCCTTCTTTTTGTACACAATTCTTGATTGTTACACTAAAGTGGCACCCAATATTTTATAAACACCTTTTAAAACCTTGTATTTTTATTTATTTTACATCTTTTTTCCATTAAATTGCGAACTCTTAAGTTCAAAGGCAGCAGCCACATTTGTTTACATGTTTACAAAAAGCCTAGTGTATACATGGTTGCCTACACGTGGCGGCGTTTGAAAGTGGAAGTTTGCTATTAAATGGGAAAAAAATGTAAAATTAATATAAAAACAAGTTTCTAAAAGGTGTTTGTGAAATATTGTGTACCAATTTGGTGTAAAAATCAAGAATTCTGTAAGAAGGAGAATGTGTAAATAAGGTTAATTTGATTTTCAATTTAATGATGAATATCTCGAAAACGAACGTTGCCAATTTTCGTTAATTCGAATTCGATTCGAGATTCGTAATCAGCGCCCCAAAACACCCCCGTATACCTAATTTGAATTTAAAATCCCGGGTGCTGATATTGGCAAGTGGTAACTTTTCTTTTTTAATATTGGCATGCCGCTGACCAATATCTGCACGCGGGGCGAGGAAGAAAGGTTGTTCTCATATTTTTTTATCTCGTTCGCTTGTTTGTATGGCCAAGGAGCAGGCTACCTCTATTAGGTGTATGATCGAAGATATAATGCGCAGGCAACGACTAGCGCCATTGTAAGCCCTTGTGGCAAGTTCTTATATTAATAAGTTTTATACAGGGAACTGTAAAAATAGCCCTTATTACAGCGTCATCTATTAATGGGATATCTAAGGATGTCTATGTAGTGTTCTGTAATAAATAAATTTTATAGGAAACTATAACAATAACCCTTACTACGGCACCATCTCTTAATAACTTATTAAAGTACTACTAGGCAGTGTTCTGTAATAAGTAATTTTAATAGGAAACTAACTTTACTACAGTACCATCTCTTAATAGTATATCAAAATATCACTGTATAGTGTTCTGTAAAATATTTTAATAAGAGAACTTGACACAAAAGGTAAGATGGTGCCCTATGTTTAAAGTTAAAAAGCAGTTCCGCATTTTAATAGTCCCTATTTCTGTTTTGGCTGGTAGTTCAAATGATTCAAATTTAAAGTGTTTTTTGAGGTTATTTTAAAAAATGTAAAATTGTATAATTTATTTCATTTTTAGTTGTTTAAATCTACTTATTTTAAATTATTATGTCTATATCTCCAAATAATTCCAATACCCATGATGAACTGCTCTTTAATATGCTTAAAGAATGCAAGACATTGCCGATATTTTTAGACGAAATATTTGGCTTCCTTCAAAGAAGGTAATGTAGCTGTTGTAATATTATTTTAAAAAAGCAGTAATTGGTCAACTTAGCTTAAAGATGAGGCTAGGTATACTTTGTTTTTCTGGTTGTAAAATGCTGTCTCAAAAGATTTCCAATTATTCGGAGCCCATTATTCGAATATTTCCTAGAATTAATTTCAGTCACAGTAACAGCCTATTTATAAACTTGACATTTCATTGGCATTGCCGTTTCACTGACACCCAAATAAAGTAGATAACAAATGGTTACATTAAATGCCATAAGTTTAACTTGCCAAGGGAAACTGCAACAGCAGCAGTTGTTGTTTACAGAATAAAAAAACTTTTAACAATTGCAATCAAATATTTATATCCATTATTTAAAAAATTAGGGTCAGTATTCTCTCAAAATGATTTGAATAAGGTAATATTCTCCGGGTCTAACAAAATTTTATAGTCAAGTTTTAACTTATAAAATATTTCAAAACATTTACAAACTAACCAGAACCAGTAAATAAGGTTTTAAATCAAATAAATTTCTAACCCGTGGTGTATTATTATAGAACTGACTTCTACCACGTTGCAACAGACCCTAATTCTCCCATCGGGCTACCGAAAGGTCTAGCTGAGAGCTTAGTAAAACATACATTTTTCAAATGGAAGCCAAAAAATGAGGACGAAACGACTGTCTTGCAAGAAGATGAGATACCACCTGTGGTTGGTGAGGAAGAAGTATTGTGTTCAGAGGAAGTTAGTGAGGATATGAGTGATCATATGGAGAAGGTTAATATAGGTAACAAAATATATTATATTTTTCAAGATATTTGCATTAAGGGCTTTTAAATTGACATCCTGTATTAACCTGGATTATTTTTAGATGAAGATCCCACTACAGACCATACAGATTCAAAAGCTAACCTTAATTTAAGCTTTACTAATTCAGAGAGCTATAATGGTGCAGTCTATGAAAACTATTGCTGGTCCCAAACAATCACTGACGTAGATATAACTATAAGTATTCCAGAAAATGTAACTGCAAAAGAACTTAAAGTTGCGATATTAACAAACAAAATTTCCGTTAAAATGAAGGATACAATTTTGCTTGAAGGTAGAATATATATTTTTTATTTATTTAGAATATTTTATTAGTAATATATTTATGAAAATAATTATATTAGATAATATTTTTAAATTTTTCCCTAGGACGTGCCCAGATGGGTTTTTTTGTTGATAATGGACTTCTTGCAAATATTTTTAATTGGCTAAAAATAGCCCTTTTTACCTTCTTCTTCCCAGGGAGCCGTCCTGATTTACTATCGAAGACTGCACAGCCTTTTTGGCTTTTTGTGCCTAATCTTCCATTATCTTTTATACCCATCCTGCCATTAGTATTGTTCCTTCTACAAGTCTGTATAACCCCGAGACTGGTTAGTTGAGAAAATGAGAAATGAGAATTATGAATTTCTTATTTCACTGTTTCCCGCTCAGTTTTGGATCCATCTGTATACGAGATAATGTTTCCAACTGTGCTGGGGGGATCGGGTTGTTGCCACTCACTTTGGTCTGAAATTTTTACCTTGAAGTTTTTGTTAAATGAGTATTAAGAAATCTTCTGGTCTGTTCTGACTTCCAGGATGTTGTCACCAACCAGACTTTTTATGTCATTATGTCTCAAACCATCAAAGACAGTTGGTTTTGTTGCAGCTGGAAGAGGCCCATTCTTGCCTCTTCCATCACTATTAGTAATCGTGCTTACAACATCAAGAAATGTACTGGATTGGTTTAAAAAGTCGATATTACTTACCCAATGTGTTTATTAAACAATAATAATCAGATTTTGGTGCTTTAAGCCTCCCGTGCAATTTATTATTAACTTTTTTGCGTTAATCCGATGGAGTTTGACGGTGTAAATACTTTACATTTCTTATGTTGCATGTTTAATTGACAATAAACCGATTTATCTTAAATCGGAATAATGGAACGCGATGGATTTTCTCTTTTTGCTCTGAATAAAATAAAGGAATGGAGCAAAAAAACTGATTTTGGAACTTAGCTGCCTCCGTGTCGTCATTTCTTTTTTTGGTCTGATGTCAAATTTAAAGGACCTGCATACACATTACATTGTAAAATATTTTTTTCTAAGAAAAGATATTTAGCAGATTGTTCTTAGGAAGATATTTAACATATTCTTAGATTAATGTATATTTTATGTAGTTTTATAAGTATTTTTAGTTACATTCGCATTTTTATTTGGATGTTTTTGTAATATGCAGGGGAATTATGTCAAAAATGCAAACATAATGATGCAATTTGGTCCCTTGACAAGAGAAAACTTCAAATACATTTGGATAAATGCAAGGAAATATGGTGGGATTGTTTAGTCACATCAGAAATCAGGTAAGGGATAAATATTGTCGCTCCAGAATAATAGTAAATTGTAATAAAATTTTTAATTTTGGTTTTTTCAATATACTGCTAAGGTTTTTTGCGTTCTTTCTAATATTATAATCAGGAAAAATGAAATGCTATTTATTACCCTCCCATAGAGTTTGTCTTGGTATAATAACTGTGACTCATGGCATTTGAGGACCGGGAGTATGTGTCTAGTTGCTTCTGTGATTTGAGCAAGGCTTTCGATTGTGTTTTACACGAAATACTCGTGCAAAAGCTTAAACGCTACAATATTGATGCAAATACATATCCCTATTGAGAAGCTATCTGTCCGGTCGAACTCAGACTGTGCGGGTGGCTGTGTAGAGTCTGCAAAGAGGGCAATAATTGTGGGAGTACTTTGTGGGCTCTGTTCTGGGGCCTCTTTGTTTCTTATTTATAGTAAATGATTTACCACAGTTCGACCCATCTGTTCACTATAACTGTTTATGGATGACACAACTTTTCCTGCGCCAGAGGGATTGTACTGAGGCCCTGAGTGTTCGCGTGAGGCTCTTTTGAGGGCCGAATTTGAGCCACAACAAGCTTATCTTAATGCCACAAAGACACAATCCTTAGTTTTTTCGCTGCGTGACTGGGATGCACACACCGTGTATGGGGCCTGGTGCTGCGGGGTTTTCCGGATGCAGAGGAGAGCTGTTCGATTGTTGCTGGCTTGCCATATAGGGCTGATTGTAGGGGTGCTTTTGTAAACCTTAAGGTACTAATCCTGCCATCACTTTTCATACTGGAAAATCTTATATTCGGCCAAACATCATCTCGAAGAATACACCAGACATGAAGAAGTACACTCCTACAATACGCGCAATTCGCAGAGTTTGGTGCCGGCTCTTTGGCGTCTAAAGAGGTGTCAGGATGGTCCGGGATACCTGGCCATTAAATTTTATAATAAACTTCCATTTCATAAAAAATTTCCAAGCAGGCGTACAAGGGAAAAATAAAGATTTTTATCAGTTAGGCTTTCTACGATTACAAAGAATTTTTGGGGGACCGTTTTTCATTTGTTTGTTCGCTGAAAAATTTTTTTACATTGTTTTACTTTTTAATTTTTTTAAAAGGTTTTTTTTTTTTCCTTTTTTTCCCTTTTTTTTAATATTTTTGTTTTCACTATGTTTTTTTTAAAATTCTGTTTCATATTTAAGCTTGTGTAAATACTATTGTATTGCCCAAAAAATTATTATTAAATAATAAGATAGAAAAAAAGTGAAGAACAACAATTTTTTTACGGCCCCATATGGCAAACTGATATAAAACCGTGACGTATCGGGGTTGCTAACAGCGTTTGATCTCAACATTAAATTCCAAAAAAGACTTAACCCAAAATTTTTTTCCTCCCGAGAATTTGAAAGACATTTTAAAAATTTTTTTTATGCCAAAACTTTTTAAAAATCTTTTAATTTTCTTTATTTTTGGGTTTCGAATATCATATGTTAAATAAGTTTTTAAAATGATGCTCTTACAGCAATAAAAAAAAAAAATATCCACTGCCCGAGGCAAAAGGCCAAAAAAACCAAAAACCCCAAAAAAAAATAAATCATGCCCACATTGGGGGGAAAGGGGGCAAAAAAAATCGAAATCATCCTTTTTAATTTAATGGCCCCCCAAAAAGTTTTTCTTTTTGAAAAAAACCAAAAAAAAAAGTACACTTGAAATAACAGTTTTTTGAACATAGTTACTAGCCTAAAAATTTTAAAAAAATAAAGCATTTTTTATAGTTCTTAAGGTTTTCTAAAACACTAAATTTTTT
>JAHBCN010014734.1:0-22075 GCA_019359885.1 Listronotus oregonensis
ATTTGTCAAATGTGTCGTGTGTTTTCCTTATAATACGGGAATATATTTTATTACTTATTGTTTATTCTTAATTAATTTATATACGTATTTGCTTAGCCCAAGATTAAAAAGTAACGTTCAAAAAAGTAAGTTGAACCCAGTGTTTTTTTAAACAGTTATTCTCTTTGTAACGCACTTTTAGTTTGACAGAATAATTTTTATTTTTTGCAAAAGAAAGTAAATTAAAAAATACATTACTTGCAAAATTTTCATACCATTATTAATTGTCAATAAATATTAGAATTTTTGACACTTTCTACGGGCTAAAGAAAGCAATTCAAATATAAGTTTTTTCAAATGGTCCTATTTTGACTACATGAGTTTAACATACATTTTTTTACTCGTATTTTCCAGACACTCTGTATGTTTTTTTTATGGCAATGGTTCTATATATTGTAGTTATATATATTTTTAAAAATATTAAGCACTGCAGCTTAAAATAATATCCAATACTTACATTAGCAAATATATTTGGAGTTTGATAAAACTGCCATATTTTTACTGCGTAAAGAATGTAGATTTTATCCGCTTTAAAATGATTTGAAATTTGATGTCTACTTTGGCCGAAATCTGTACCTTCTTATCCTTATATCTCACTAATATTGTTAACAGGGCCGCCGTGTAGAGGGGGTCAAGACAATTTACTAGTCTGAAATTAATTAAATTAAATACACAAATAAAAATGCCACAACTTTAATTATTAGAGATCGAACGCTGTTAGAATAACACCGATAAGTCACGGTTTTATACTGGTTTGCCATATGAGACCGTGACGTATCGGTGTTGTTCTTACAGCGTTCGATCTCTACTAAATAATAATCATACTCATTTAAATTCCTAAGCGATATAGTAAAATTTAAGGATTTAGACAGGAATTGTTTTATTTTAAGTAATTTTTGAAAACCCAGGAGGGGTCGACGAACCCTCCCTGACCCCCCTCGCCGGCGGCCTTAATTGTTAATCAATACTATGAGTAGTCACCAAAATATATATATATATATATATATATATATATATATATATATATATATATATATATATATATATATATATATTTTTCTTCTAGGATTATTAATTATAATGGTGGCCATGGGTACAAGTGATAGAAAATACTCACCACAAGAGACAGTTCAGGTAAGTTTTTTTTAATTTTATATGAAATTAAATGAAATTTAAACTATAATTTGTTTAAGATTCATATGACTATGTACAGGATATCCCAAATTCGAGCCCCATCATTGGGATCTCGGAAACTTAAAGAGATACGAGGTCGGTTAAATGAAGGCAATTTGATGCTGATCTAAATGCCTTCTTAAAAGTTTAAATATTTCGAAAACTTCCAAAGACTTTTGGAAAAAATTGAATATTTGCGACTTTATTTTTATTTTTTATGACTCTATTTGAATAGATATAACAAAAGAAATTTTACGTTCTTATTGCTACTTCCTCTATTCTACAAGACAGTGTTTGTAGATTTACACACCGACGTTTCGTCATTGAGCTGCCATCATTAATTTTGTTTTTTTAAATACGGTCCTTGATTTTTTACTACGGATTTTAAGAACTTTTAGGATCCCAAAACCAATGATGTATCACACTTAGTTTGAAAAATCATTTTAATGTTTTCCTACCAGAAATCTATTATCTGTCTCTCTCTTTTTCTTATATATAATATAAAATGGGTTAAATTTGGGATCAAATCCCTTGATATTAAATGTTACAATTATTTTATTATAAAAATATAGTAAATTGCACCCTAGGCTTTTGTACTATAATTAAATTATTTTGTTAATTACCAAATTTTTAATTTAATCTTAATCCAAATTAATAGGTCATAATTAATTATTGGAGTTTCTATCACTGAAACACAAACACTACTAAAAAAATATTTTCTACTTTTTAGTCCGGTTCGCTATAAAAGAGTGCTTTTTTAGTTTTTTTTAACTATAATTTATTCAGGTACCTAGTCAGGGTCCAAAAATAAACAAAAAAGTCTATACAAATAGGAATCCGCAAGGCATTCGTTTTCGAAATAAAGGGTGTAAGGGTATATTTTTATTAAAGGATCAAAAGGCAAAATTTCTTACCAAAAAATTTACTTTGCTTTTTTAAAATTTTTAGATTGCTGTTTTCTCAGTTATATATTCAAAAACCTTGCAACTTCAGCCGTTTCAAAATTTTTAAAAATTAAACAGGAAAAAAAGTATGATTTGTATAAACTTACAGATAATTTTGTCTTTTCCGTTACCAAGAAATGACTAGCTATTTTAGTAAAATTTTATTAACTAGAAATATTAAAACGGGTTTTAAAAGTTAAAATTAAATAAGAACATGCGAAACCAATCAGAAAAATTAGAAGTAAAACACATTTTTTAAAGCGATAAGCTTACAATTCAGGCGGTATTTTTAAAAATCGTTCTTTTCACGTCTGAATTTCAATACATATAAGCACATGGAGTGTAAAATAATAAATAACCCATATAAAAGAATAGGTATCGATCTAACTTTACTTTCCGAATTAAAAGTAACTCATCGTTTTTATATATTAATATCCAGAGCTTTAATAAATATGCGTAACGGACAAGACAAAGATGGTAACAGACTTGACATAAAAACAGTGTTGTTCAAGTAATACGTTTTATTTAAAGATTACAATTCTGTAGAAAAAAAGACTTAATTACATCATCAGTAATATAATCAAAATTGAAAATGTATTTTTTTACAGGCCAAATACAAAAAATTTAAATGGCCAACGAAAGTTTTTTCCTTTTCGGGTCAAAAAATTCATCGACAATATGTCCTCATCAATAGCCTCCACTAACCCTGAAAAAAAAACATAAGTCCAGAATAAATCTATTAAAGAGTATTTATTTAAAATTAACCTGGAAACCAATTGCTTTCAAAAAGAACTGTAATTCACTGGCCAACTGAAGTCCTATCTTCATCAGGTTATTTTAAATCTTTGTGTATGTTAAGAATTAATTCGCTTCATTAAAAAAATTGTTACTATAATTATGTTTTAAAAAGGAAACACTTATTTAAAGAACTGGTAGAATCTTTGGATTGAATAAAAATACGTGAACTTTCCAAGGAACAGTGTAAGCAAATATCTAAACAAGGGCATTCTGCACAACTAAGACTCCTAAGGTAGTATTCCGTTTGGTTGTCCTCTGAGTTGGCCCAACAGATTTGGTGCGCCTTAGTGATATATTTTATTGATTGTAAGTTAAAAGGAAAATTCTCTTTTGCCTTAGATCTTTTTTCACTTTTAATTTCAAACAGTTTAATTTTACAGATACCATTTATAGCTTTTATTAAATCGTTAGTGCAAGATATTGTCACACCCTCCCAATACTTTTTTATGAGCCATTCGTTTTACTACAGCTGCAACACCATCTACTGGACCTTCTGCATGGCCAGATGCGTTAAAGTTTCAACTTACATCAGTACCGGGAAAAAGGTTTTGAAGATTTTTTCCAGCCAAGTACAGATTAAATCTGGTATTATATTGTTTGTTTTTTTTTAAATCTTTTAAATTAACATCCTTGACATTTTTTTCCAATTGATCCTTAAAGGCCACTCCAAATAGCAATTGACTTTTGACATCTTGAGATATCTCACACCCCTTTAATATATTTATTGTGCTCTTTCGTAAGAGGTGAATTAATTGGATACGCCTCACTTTCTTCAGTGTTTTTTTTGGAGTTTTATCTTTGTTATTTTTTTTGCATGTATCCTTTCGTATTTTTTTTCTGGATTTTTCTTTATCTCTTTTAAGCCTTTTGAGTTGCTTCTTGTCATTATTTAATTTAGCACGTAGTTTTCTAAGTTCTTTTTAGAATATTTACTGTTATGCCTTGGATTTTGTAGAAACATAGCAACAGGATTGTTAAAACCGGAAGGTATTTGTGGATATTATTAAATAATCTAAAAGTTTATCTGGAGTTTCGACAGGTCTAAAAGTTTTAACGCTCTTTGGAGTTTCGTCATTATTGAAAGTTCTATTTCTTAGGGTTTTTTGGGGATATTTCTGGAAACTTACATGTTTCTGGCATTTCAAAAATTTAAAGTTATCGTCCGAAGAAAATGCGTTAGCAAATTTGTCTTCAACGTTTTCGTTTTCTTGATCTGAAGCGGGTGGTGTTTGATTTATAACTTCCTAAAAGAACTTTTTCTTGTTTCTATAAATTCTATGGAAATTTCTCCATTTTTTTCCTTTGAATTTTCTGATCATTTTTCATTTGCTTATATTGGGTATCTTACCTTTTTTTCCTTTCTCGGTCCTTTAGTTTAACTAACTCTTTTTTTTCAGTACTCAAATTTTGTCTATATTTTGTCATTGTTTGTTTTGCACTTTTTTCTGAGTGTTTAATTTTAATTTTAATTAAAGGTACATTTTTTGAATTTTTGTTTTCTTGTCCCGCATTAGGATTAGTTGTTTTTTTTTCATCTCCTCTAATCTTTATTACTTGAAAGTTCTCTCTTCAGCAGTTTTTCCAAATTAGTCTCACTCTCATTTTTTTTTTTAAAATGGTTGCCCCAGCACTTTCTTGTTGTCTAGTTTTTTATTAACTTTTTTCTTCTCCTCTCCTTTAATCTTTCGATAGCGTCCTCTTTATCATTTCGCAATCTTTTAATCAAAGCCTCTATTTTGTCATTGTCCATTCTATGACTAAACGTTTATTAAACTTATTAATATGTAATACTATGTCAAGTCCGTTAGAGTCTTGTCAATTCCGTTGCTTATAATTTCGGTAACGGAATTGACAAAAAGGTGATAACGGACTTGACAAATTTAACAAATTTAAATTGTACGCGAAAACTTTTTGTGAAATCCGATTTATTTTTAGGTTATGTTATAGAGGTATATGCACAGATTTTTTTTCCCAAAACTATAAGAATTTAAAAATTTTAGGTATAAAAAAAACATTGTAACAGAAAAGACGGACAAAAACTGGGTAAAGCACTTATTTTTATTAAAAGATTTAACCTATTAACATACAAAAAAATATATTTTTTTACCTTTTTACTGGAAACAGCACTTCTTCTGTTTGCACTTATAAACAACTACTAAATGTACATGGTTGCCTGAAAAAACAGTGGCGAAAATGCCAAACGGAACTTGACATCGCTACCTCGGACAATAATAAAATTGAAAATACTTTATTGTACCAGTATATATTTTTTAAAAGCTGTATATTTTAAAAAGAAAATCGCCAACAAATAAATATAAACCTATACTTTCCAGAAGAAATTATACTAAATTAGAGTATTATGGCTCAATCATAATAAAATGTCCTATGGACAGGTAACGGAACTTGACAAATCTTTAAAATATTGTTGAAAACTATGGTTTTTTTATTAACAAGCTAAATTTGAACTTTAAATTGTAAAAAACAATACCCATTCTGGATTATATGGACAATAGTTCAAGCGTAAAGCTTTTAAATTTGAAAATAATTACAATGGACTGCTTATTTTGCAAAGTGGCATATTAATAAAAATATACCGGTAAAAGTTTTAATTTAATTTTTATATTTTTTTAAAAAAATCTATGTTAATGTAAATATTGGAGTAAAATTTGGTATATGGTGGTTTTTTGATATGACGAATTCCTATATATATATATATATATATATATATATATATATATATATATATATATAGCAATACAATAACCAACGCCAGCCAGCCAGCCAGCAGCCAGCAGCCAGCAGCCAGCTGTAACATAACAGCAATAGCAGCAGCCTCCAGCAGCTCGCTGTCATGCCCAGCCTTCCTTCCTTCTTCTTCTTCAGCGCCAGCAGCCAGTATCAATAACCAGCAGCAGCAGCCAGCAATGGCGCTCCAGCGGCAGCCAGCAGCATAACCAGCCAGCCTGTATCATCCAGCAGCTCAGCACCAGCCAGCCAGCATTAACCAGCGTCTTCAATAACCAATATGTAGCAGCGCAATAGCTCCAACCAGCAGCCAGCCAGCAGCAGCCAGCTCAGCGCAATACAACAGCTAACCAGCAGCTGCTTCTCGCTTCCTTCAGCCTTCCTTCAGTACCAGCAGCCAGCCACAGCCAGCCAGCCAGCCAGCAGCAGCAGCAATATGCAACAGCCAGCCAGCCAGCCAGCAGCAACCATTACATTCTTCATGCATCAGCAGCCAGCAACCAGCAGCCAGCCAGCAGCAGCCAGCAGCAGCAGCCAATAACTTTCCCACAGCAGCTCCAGCAATAACCAGCAGCCAGCAGCAGCAGCAGCCAGCAGCAGCAGCAGCAGCAGCCAGCTGCTCAATAGCTCTTCCAACACCAGCATAGCCTTCGCTCTTCGCCTAGCCTTCAGCGGCATAACCAGCTAGCAGCAACCAGCCAGCAGCCAGCAGCAGCAGCCAGCTATGCATCTTCTTCAGCACCAGCAGCCAGCAGCAGCAGCGCAGCAGCCGTATCCTGCTTCTTCGCCTTCCCGCCAACTGTAACAGCAGCAGCAGCCAGCCAGCAGCAGCAGCCAGCAGCAGCAACCAGCAGCTCACCAACGTAGCAGCAGCAGCCAGCCAATAGTAACAGCCAGCCAGCAGCCAGCAGCCTGTACCAGCACAGCGCAGCATGTAGCTACGTAGCTGCTGTAGTAGCAGCCAGCAGCAGCAGCAACGTAGCGCAGCAGCCAGCTTGCTTCAACCAGCTCTTCTTCTTTCCAATAACCAGCCAACCAGCAGCAGCCAGCTATTTCAGCAGCCCACCAGCTGCTGTTCAACCAGCCCTTCAACAATGTACCAGCCAGCAGCTCCAGTAACCAGCCATGTCAGCAAGCCAGCAGCAGCAGCAGCAGCAGCAGCAGCCATCAGCCAGCCAGCAGCAGCAGCAGCCAGCAGCAATAGCTCTTCCAGCTGTAATACCTTCTTTCAGCAGCCAGCCAGCCAGCCAGCCAGCCAGCCAGCCAGCCAGCCAGCCAGCAACCAGCAGCAATACAGCAGTAGTAGCAGCCAGCCAGCCAGTAACCAGCAGCAGCCAGCAGCGCCAACAGCAGCAGCAATAGCCAGCAGCAGCCAACCAGCAGCGTAGCCAGCCAGCGTAATAATATGTAATAATGTAGCAGCCAGCAGCAGCACGCCAACCAGCAGCGTAATAGCCAGCCAGTAGCCTTCCAGCTGCTCCTTCAGCAGCAGCCAGCAGCCAGCCAGCAATAGCCAGCAGCCAGCAGCAGCAGCAGTACCAGCGTAGCAGCTGTAATATGTAGCCAGCGCTCGCTGTAGCGCTGTTCAGCTATTCAACAGCAGCAGCCAGCAACGTAGCCAGCCAGCGCAATAACAACGCCGTAGCCAGCAGCCAGCAGCAATAATAGCCAGCAGCATAATATCAACAGCAATATTATTCAGCTTGTATGTATGTATGCTCTTTGCGCATCAGCAGTAGCCAGCCAGCAGCAATAACCAGCAATAACAGCTGTAGCTGCTTCAACAGCAGCACCAGCTAGCTCCTTCTTTAGCTATATTACAATATGTAGCATATCGTTGTTTTTCTTGGCAAAATAATTAAAAACTACTACATTAAATGATATGATTTCTATTATAATATTTCAATTAATAGTTAGAGTGGTAGCCTTTCAATTGTATTAGGTCTGTACTAGTTTTTTGTATAACTAAGAAAGTTAGACGAACATAATATCTTTTCTTATTTTTTTCAGTTAAGAATAAATATTCAGGTGTAAAATAATTTGAAATTATACTGAAAAAATATTAATCTTTTTTCTAAAAAGTACTGTATTGTATGTAGATTAATTTTGGATGAGGTTTTTGCCAGAGTCTGTATTGTTTTTTATATTGAAATGTGTAAAAACATACTAATGCCGCAAAAAATTATTTTTAGAAGAATTGATCAACGTTTAACAACATTGTTTGTAAATATGTTTACAGTATTAAAAATACAACAAAATTTTTTTAGTGTCGATATAGCCTCGATAATCACCAAAAAAATCCTATACTGGCTGTTTTTATGATAATTTTCTAAAACCATTTAGTTCATTTTTCTTCTCCGGTTCTAACGTAGTAAAGTTGAATTTAAAGTAGTTTTAAATGCCTTACACGGTAAGAGAATATGCAGAAATGCATTTTGTTTATGGATTATGTAATGGGAATGCGCGGCGTGCAGCCAGAGTATACCGTGATCGGTACCCGAATAGAGATAACTATCCTCTATTACCGCGTTTTTATGCGCGTTCATAGTGCGTATGTGGAGGGCTATATTCCTGGTCGGCCCATCCGGGAAGGAAGACCTGGAGTTTATGATGAAGAACAAATCCTCAATCAGATTGAAGAGGATCCCACACGCGTATACGTCGCATATCAGCAATACGTAAACCATTGTACTTCGTTCAGATTTACGTATTGCTTTTGCCTTGTGCGCCTCCATGGGAGTACTTAGAAAATAAATAACCATCCCAAGAGCAAAGGCACCAAATTTTAAAGCCAAAACGTACCGGTTTACCTTTGATAAACATTTTGCACGAATGTCTGCCAGTATGGCACCATTTGTTCATCTATGGATAAAATTGAAAGAAAAAATACCCCATTGTAAATTTTTTTCTTATTGATAATATCAAAAAAAAGGTCTAACTTTTGAAAATCTGTCATCTTTGTCCCATTTTTCATTGTCCGATAAATCTATATTTTTGTTTTATATTTTGGAACCGGTTTCTACTCATGCACTTTTTATAAAATCTATACCTTTGTCTTCATCAGTTGACCAATAACATGGAATCTGTGGTAACGTATGATAACCAGAAAAATATTATCCCAATAAAATTTAGAAGTTCTTTTTTTGATAATTGAAAGTCGTGTCGATTTTTATCCGCAGCGTACTTCATTTGTGAAACCCAAAACGAGATTGACTACCTCATCATCAAAAAAGAGTAAACATATTTCTAAGGGTGTCTTACCAGAAAGTTTCATTTTTTATGTGTTCTTTGTCATGAAAGTCATTTGAAATAGCGAAATGTGTATATTCAGATCTGCCCCTGAATCCATTTAGCTGTGGGCAGAGCATCATGAGATAATGAGAAGGGGTCATCAGTCGGCTTTTTTTAGCAGCTAGAGGGTCTCTTCATCTGATGACTCCCAATGAAACTCTCTTTCATTTTTACTTTCACTTTCATCAGCCGATGTATGTATCTGCATTTCAAAGCTTCCTACAACATCTGTGGGATTGGACATCTCTTGAACACTAGTTTCCCCATCTATATCTTGTTCATCCGTCAATGTGTCGACATTAGGGGGTATATAAACGGCATCAATTACCTCCTAAAATTTTAAAATAAAAGTATAAACATTTTTTATACTTTGAACCAAGGAAGTTTAAAGGCGTATGGAAGCCCAATGCTATGGCCCATTCGATCAAAAAATGTCCAGCCCAGTATGAAAATAACTGTCAGAGTTGGCCCCGCCGATTCTGCGCAATAACAAAATTTCACGAAATAATTTAATGTGTTGCCTACTTACACACTGATAAATCAGTATGTAGTTAGGCAACATATTATACTTTTATGACAGCCGTATTAGTTTCGATTGTTTTGCTTTGTGTGATTATATTTTGTGGTTGCTGAAGTTTTTTTGGATTGATAAAAACCTTCTTATTTTAGTGATTAGTGTTTATTAAATTGTGACTATAATTTTGTGTTTATTGTTTCTTACTTATACTATTGTAACAAAATAACTAGAGGTTGTATGGTTTTGTCTTGCAAATCTAAACATACCCGGCATTTTTTACTTTAGGTAAGTATTTCTTATATTTAAATTAGGTGCTTCTTATGAGACGTAACGTTAGGTAAACCGAATAAATAATAATAGTCTAATATGAATTATAGAAAATGAAAATTTCATAGGAAATAGCAGTGAGAAAAGTAAGGCAATCTTAACTATCTTTTAGATGATTTCCACAATGTTTGTGTATTTCTGTGGATTATTAAAAAGAAATAAAGTTTATATTTAGGTACTTTTATTCCATTTAATAATTTAGTACATTCTTTTAAAGGATCAAAATTATTAATTACTGGGCAGACCAGGCAAATTTTAATATATACAGGTCCCTCTAATTGAATAAAAAAAGTACAATTTTATATTAAAGTTCCTTTTCTTTCGTATTTGTTTAAAAAGAAATTAGATTTTTGGTTTTTTAAACTTACATTATCAACTTTTTAAGCTCGACATACTGTAGACACATAATATTTAACGGTTACTGTTACAATGGATACCTAGGTACCAAAGGTTACTTAACATTTTTAACCACTGTTATTCTATCTCATGAATGTTTGTTATTAGTGAAAAGTATATCCCTAAAAAGCAGTTATAAAAATGTTCACTTTTTAATGTACAACCACAATCTTAGGATTACATTAAACTCATTTACACTATCTTGCCCTTCTTTTATCACAAAATTGGTGATAAGTACATGAAACTATCACACAATGTTTGATATTTGTTTTTAAAAAATCGTGTTTTTAATTGTTTACAAAGATTTTTGGTAAAAATACAAAACTCCCAAAAATATCGACCATTTTAATAGAAGGCTGTAAAGTGGCGCCATCTATTTTTTCCATATTATATCAGATTATATAAAATCCAATATTACACAATAATTTAAGTATTCTATGGTAGTATCGTTTAATAACCAACAATTTTGTGCAAAAAATAAAAAAAACAGTAAATGCTTGAATTTGACATTTGATGTCAACTTTATAGATAGTAACAAAGAATTATGGAAGTCCGGCTCTGATCTACTATTCATTGCGCAAACTCCGCGGGGCCAATCCCCCGATTCCCGCTGCCCTGCACGCCTGGACAATTTTGTTCTACAGTATTGGGCTTCCATACACCTTTAAACTTCCTTGATTTAACAGAAAAAAACCGCATTCTCAGTCGATGTTGAGGCACGATTTGCTGCTCTTGTTTTCACTGTAAGTAGTTTTCTGGCAATGGAGTTCTTATTTTCCAAGGAATTTTCGATTTATCTCCCAGCAACGGTAGGGGATTTTCACCCCCCATGCCTTTTAATTGTCGTTAAATTTGCTACGGCATCGGCAAGTAAAATCGCTAAAGAACGGCGAAAACAATGCCCCGTATAGAGGATCGGATTTGGAAGCTGCAGAAATCTTGTTATAGCAGCAGGGATTTTTCAAAAAGAGTTAATTCCGATGAGATTTCTGGTACAGTGACGGAAATAAAATTTCGTACACTTAGGTTAACATTTTATGTCAATTTGGAATATTTTGGTAAACTTGGCTTTTTACCTCTTTCTCACCTTAATTAATATCCAATAAAATACATGACTCCAAAATAAATATATAGTTTATTTTATTTAAATATTAAAGAAAAAACACTGGCTTAATATTTCAAAGCGGCTCCATTTTTTCCACTAATAAGTTTAAACGTGTGGGCATTGATGCAATCAGCATTTGGGCATGGTGAACATTGTAATTATTCCAGGTTTCTTCAATTTTATTCCACAAATCATCACTGTTTTGAGGATGGAAATCATTGTTCTTGTTAATTTCCTTTACGATATATCCCCAAACGTTTTCGATTGGATTGATATCAGGGCTTCTTGAGGGCCAAGGTAACAATGATATGTTATTTGCCAGTAGCCAGTCCGAAACTCTCCTTGCTGTATGCACGGGGCAGTTGTCATGCTGGTATATAAAATTTTCTTGTTCAAATATATTGTTTACCGATGGCAACATAACATTTTGGAGTATGTGTATATAAGCTTGACTATTAAATCTTTCTCGAATACGGTGGCATATGCCTAGCCCTCTGAAAGACATATACCCCCATACATTAACAGAAAATCTTCTTTTAACATGTTGGGTATATCTTTCTTCGTACCGTGTATTTTGCGGCCTATACACTATCTAATCTGCCGGCTATAATAATATTGAAAAATCTTCTCATCGGTAAATACTACCCTTTTCCAAAAATCCATACCTTGCGGTAAATATTCCAGTTCTTTGCTCTTTATTCATATCGGTCAGAAATGGCTTTTTAGCAGCTACACTGCTTCTCAATTCCGAATTTTTCCTAATACGATTTCTTGCCGTTCTTACTGTCCCAGGAAAATTACTTGGGTTGTGTGCTTCTACAGCTGTCTGAAATGGATTGTTTCGCAAAAAATCTATCAGATCATTATCTTGATTTTCATTTAAAATTTTTCTTCTACCACTTCCACCCCTTCTCTCCAATGATCCTGTTTTTTCCCATTTAGTTCTGAGGCTTTGAATAGTGCTTCTTGGTTTCCCAACTTGCTGAGCTATTCTTCGCAGAGAAACACCTTCTTCGAATAGGCTCTCGCCGTCTCTAGTTCATTCATTTTCCAAAATTAAAAAAAGTAAAATAATATAATTTTGAAATGTGTGACAGATAACAATTTGTCAAGTAAGGTATATTTCCAGGTGATCCAGGTACGCAAAAGCCAACATCACACTGGAAAAAATTAGGTGTACGAGATTTTAATTCCGTCAGTGTGCATTTACCCTTTGAGTATTTTAGGAAAAGTCTCCGATGTCCTACATTTGCTGGACGAAGAGCCATATACTTACGATAATTATCCAAATTAAATTTTTCAACGATAGTGAAATTTCGTTTTACCTTGGTTTTAGTATTTCGTATGTGAGTCATCAATGAAGTGCCCATATCTTCCAAGACGTCAAGAGTCAACTGACAAAGCTCCTCCCTGCGACAGGCACCAAAAATTCCCAAAATGGTAACTACTTTCATCAAAAGGTATTCATCATCAGGTGCACAAATTAAAAACTGGTTAATTTGCGCTTTGCTCAGAATCTTTGGTAATTGTCTCGAAAGTTGACTCCTCTCCGATGTTGACCAAATTTGGTATATGGGGTTTTGGGGCGCTGATTACGAATCTAAAAATATTTTTTCGGCAACGTTTCGTTTTCGAGATATTCATCATCAAAGTTTAAAATCAAACCAACCTCATTTTTACTATATTTTCCCTTCTTTTTGTACACAATTTTTTATTTTTACACTAAAGTGGCACACAATATCTTATAAACACCTTTTAAAACATTGTATTTTTATTTATTTTACACCTTTTTTCCATTAAATTGCGAACTTTCAAGTTCAAAGGCAGCAGCCATATTTGCTTACAAAATAACTAGTGTATGTATACATGGTTGCGGCCACGTAGGGGCGTGTGAAAGTGGATATTTGCAATTAAATGGAAAAAAGGTGTAAAATAAATATAAAAATAATTTTTTAAAAGGTGTTTGTGAAATATTGTGTGCTAATGTAGTGTAAAAATCAAGAATTCTGTGCAAAAAAAGGAGGAATAGTGTAAATAAGGTTAGTTTGATTTTCAACTTTGATGACAAAACGTTGCCGAAAAAATAGGTTTTCAAATTCGTAATCAGCTCACCAAAAAACCCCCGTATACCAAATTTGGTCCAATTTTTGAATAATTTAATTTTTAACTGCATTATTGCGCTTGCAAAAAAAATTTGTATAATATTTGTGTTAAAAGTACGTTTTAAGGGACTTATGTGAACTTTCAAATTCGTGCCTTAAAATTGTACTTTTAACACTTTTATCATAATACCTATTAATAAAAAAATTACCATTTTAGATTTTTTAAAATGATTTTATTTTTAATAAACTTTAAAATAAAAAACTCAAAAGAAATTTTATCATGTTGATTTTACAAACAATATTTTTTTGTTACCTAATTTTACAAAATATTAAAGATAATATAAAAACAAAAACTGTTCATCAAAAACATATTTCTTTTTTAAGTCCGTATCAATAACGATTCTTGGTGGTTCTATACTTTCTTTTTGAGGTTCTTGTCCACTCAGATTTTAGGATTATTTTGCTTATGTAACTGCAGTTAAGTTAAATACGGAAAGTAAAAGTACAAAAATGTTTCGGTAATTATAGATTATGGTTAATGTTAAAGATGGTAAATGAAATAATTGGTCGCTAAAAGTACGAAACAAATATTAATGTACATAAATTTCGAAACAAAAAGAAACAATTTACAACGGTATTTTTATAGATTTTGTATAACATTATTGTTCAAAGTGTGTTTTACTCTTTGGAATTCTGTGCAATTTTTGGTCTATAGATGTACACTAAAAAGTTGTTTAAAATTTAATTTTCCTTCGAAATGTTACCTTCTAAATGCAAAAAAAAAATTACAAAAATATATTAAAAAAAAACGAAGGAAAAAAATGAAAAAGTTATTTTTCAAATTTTGCCTAATAACTTTTTTCCACCTGAATGTAGGTACAGGTATAGCTTTACAGGAAAAAGCTGCTATTATGTTCTTTAAATGGTTTTTGGTAAAAGTCTTCAAGATTTGTTGTAACCGAGACATGATTTTTCAAAGTTGGCTACCCTTGTATTTTTTTCCGTAATTTTTGTTGTTTTTCTCTGACTGTGTCCTTTAACTTGACTCCTGTGATTTCAGGTATATATAATTTGCCATGAAAAAGAAAGGTAATAAAATGACCATTAAAATGGTGCCCGGTTAAAGTATGTAAAAGTAATAGTAACCAAGATATGTAATTTCAAATTTGACCATTTTCAACTAGAGTTGGAAAACTTTGACACATGAACTAATAGCAATTTTTTTCATTAAACTTCCTGCGCCGCAAGGTTTGCTTGAAAAAAAAAAGCATGTGGATGTACCAAAGAAAGCAAGGATTAGCGTCAATTCTGAGAACGCTGTTGTCACTAAATTACAAGAAGAATAAGTTCAGAAAGATGCTGAAGAAGAATTTAATACTAATATTAAAAAACTTTTAAATACTCTTAGATATGTTCATATAAAAAAGTTTAGTAAGGGAAACAAATAATTACTTAAAGGGTTTCTATAAAGAAGAATTTAATTTCATTTCTATTTTCTTATCCTGCGTAAGTTGTTCATAAAATAATAATATTATAATTGATTAAGTGCGGCACGTGACATTGAAATGTCATTTCACCGTTCGTGGATCAACAACAATAATGCCATACCCGGGGACGAATTGAGTAACCCTTATTCAAGCAAGCAACAATGGTCATTTATAGCATTTAGTTGGCGGTATCCTTTCGTATTTTGTGGTTAGCAGACTTGATTCTTATTGTTATATATTCGCGAGCTTTTTCTTGGATGTTTTTTATTGCCTGGTTAATATTTGACTTGGATTTTTCCTTAAAAGTGGGTTTATTTCTTTAAGGTAAGGTTTTTATTGTCTTATTGTGCCGTGACTAATTTAAAACACCGATATTTATTGTATGATGCTTCATAACTAGACAAAAAGTCATTTTGATACAATTTTAAAGCCTTTTTATTACAAGAATTTAATGGTGTTTAACACATTTGACAGAAAACACGAAAAAAAAAGGTTTGTTGTTGATCCATAAACCTCTGGTGACGTCACGCGCACATGTTCCATATTAAAAAGACTTGTTTATTTTATATAAAACAATACTTTGTATAGCAGTTAAAAGTTGGCAAAAATAGGATAAAGAAGTTTATTGATACAATTTTAAAAATCAAGAGAAAACATCTGAAAAAAAAATAAAAAATATCTGTTTGCTCTCTCTTTCATGTCATATTTTATCTAGAAAAATCAATAGGAAGAACAGTTATAGGACAAAGTTTTATAAAACATATGTAAATTAGAAAAAAATAAAAAAATGTTACAACAAATCCTAAAGACTATTACCAAAAACCGTTTTAAGGAATATAATAACAGCTTCTTTTGTAGAAAACTTATACCTAAAATAACGAATCAAAAGTTATGAAAAAAAAATGGAAAATTAAAAAAAAAATAATGTTTTTTTAGCTTCGTTTTTTAAATATTTTTGTCAAAACCTTAGAAGACGTCATTCCTATAAAAAATCTGATTCTGAACAACTTTTTTGTTAATTTAGTGTCAATAAAACGTATAAAACAATAAAACCACTTTAACGTTGTAGTTCCTTTCTAAAAAACATACTCAATTGCCTATCTAAATAAAAATTATAAAAATAATGACCTTTTGCTTATGAAGTATACCAGGGGTGGATAACTTAATCTACCAATTACATTGTTTTTGAAATTTTAAACGAAACAGCATATTTAGTACAGTCTGTTCTACGTATTTATATTTTTTGCCTTGGCTCGATCGACTGACCTAATAGTCGCGATCGACAGGTTGGCCACCCCTGAAGTATACGAACAGACAGTTTGGGTCAAAAATTTTACGTAGGATAAGATTATTTAGAGATATAAAAAAGAAAAGATTAGTTGGCCATGAGTATTTATTAGTATATAAAAAATCAAACCACGTTAATTTTTTGCCTTATTCATTAACATAGACAAACAAATAAACCTATTTTCAAGTTTAAAGCAAATTCTCCATTCTATGTGTCATTATTTTAATATTATTGATTGATTGATTGATTGATTGATAAAGTAAATACACAAGTTGAGGTTTTGTCCGCTCCTGACACTGCAGCCTACAGGGCTTGTTGTATCTCTTGTGTATTTGTTTCAGTTAAAAGGTTTGACACCTTAGACAGGTGTAGTAGCCCTTTTACTGTTCTTTTCTGGTCTCCAGCCTCTTGGTGGTTAGAGTCCACCATGAGGTTTTGATTTGTTCTCCAGTATGTAAGTGCAGGGCACTCATATATGATGTGAGAGGCTGTCTCTTCCTCTTCGTCACATAGTCTGCAAATGGGTTCTTCTCTAAGATGCCCATAGTGTGCATATGTTTTCTTAGGGTGCAGTGTCCGGTTATTAATCCTGTCACTATCCTAATCTGATTCCTATTTAGTTTTAGTAGTTCACTTGTCAATGCTTTCGATGGTGAGTCCAGCATTGATTTACTGTGATTTTGCCTTGGAATGTGGTTCCAGTATGACTGATGTTGTGTTTGAATCCACCAGTCATGTAGCCACGAACCGAGGCTTTTGGTATTCCAAAAACAGGTTCAGGACCCACAAACATTACTGCGGAGCCTCGCCTGGCCAGGAGTCTGCATTTTCATTGCCCTGTATTCCTCTGTGTCCTGGCACCCAGGAAAGTGTAACTTTGTTGTGGTTAGCCAGGTTTAGGAGGCATTGCAGACAGTTCCAAACCAACCTTGAGTTGACTTGTTGGGATGCCAAAGCTTTTATGGCCGCTTGACTATCAGAGAAGATAGTAATGTCCCTGCCCTTATATCTCCTCCTCAAGTTCTCTCGAGACAAAGTTCAATGGCATATTTCCGCCTGGAAAATAGTGGCATATTTCCCCAGGGAAGCATAAGCATTGAACCTGGGGTCATACCATGTATTCCTGCGCCGGCTCCATTGTCAGTCTTGATCCATCGGTATACCAAACCAATTTCGAGACTGACCAGGAGATCGCTCACTACCGCCCCAGGTAAGCTGGGTTTTGTATGGTTTGTGTTTATTTATCCGTTTTGGCATTGTATCACTGCCCATCTCAAATATTGGGTTTGTGATACTGCTCGTTATTCTGGTGTGTCCTAGGGCAGGCCCAGAGCACCAGTTGCCGTTACATTTCAGCCTGTATGCCCCAATCCTCGCCTCCGCCTTAATAATTATACCAAGAGGGGGGAGGCTTAGTAGGGTTTCCATGGCTGCAGTTGGAGTGCTTCTAATAGCTCCCGTTATACAGAGACATGCTAGTCGCTGGAGTTTGGATAACTCCAGCTCTGCTTTTCTCTGTTCTATTTTTGGCCACCAGATAATATTATTATTTCCACCTATTAATATCCCTCGCGGAACCCTGGAGGATGAATATTTTCAAAAATATTTGGAGTCTCCATGCTAACCAAACAGAAAACAAATCTTTGATTGGCTTAAAAATAGTAAGTGTGACATTTTCTATAAATAAAAATTATTCTTATTACCTGCATATAACCGACTTAAGCTCTGCTAATTTTAAAATAATTCGCTCTTCTCCTTTACAATTTGAGATTTTGCAATAATAAATTCGCTAAGCTGCGACGGCTTATTTAAATTCCTTGTATTAATCCTCCTACATGATTTACTTTCATCTTTGGAATTTCTCAAGAACGGTCATTACCACCTATTTTTAGCAAACGCATAATACGTAATTGTAATGCCAAAAAAGGATTGTTGTATTGCAATTTGTTTTATACTTTCAGTTTTAAACAGTTCAGCGCCAAACTGAACCAAATTCATAGTTTGTTGCGCACCAGAATACCTCAGCTGTCAGCTTCTTAGAAGCATCACCTAGGATGACCTTTGCATTTCTTTAAAAGTAAGATCTCAGGGCCCCTAGACGTTCCTTATTTTCTCAGAAACCAAATGTATGGGATTAAGTAGTGTAAGTATGTACTTTGAGTGAATGCGTACCTGCTAGCTTGGGCCGACGGCCAATGAACAGGTACCCTGTGCTAAAGGTAACTAAAAATAGTATAAACTTTTCTTAAATTCTTAGTGCTGATTTCTATGTTTTTGCGTATACGCTCTTTGTGAGCGGGGACCAATTGGATGAGCCAAACATCCCCCCAGACACACATAAAGTGTCGCTACTCGCTATGATTATGAGCGCGAGGTCATTATTCGTTCGCTTGAGCGTTCTATGCATCGTCTTACAAATATAGGAAGCAATTACAGATAAACATGAAAAACAATGTCATAAATATTCAATTGGATAAAAATACTTACAAAGGATAAGAATTACCAGCTGTCGGACAAAAAAGTTGTTGATGTCGTTTTATGCAAGGAACTCCACGGATATATTCACCTCTTAATTCTAAACCTAAAGCTACTGATAGGGCTGTCCATAAAATCTGAAACAAAGAAAAAAAGAGTTAGGAGATTTTTTAACAAACATTTTTACCAAAAAAAGAAAACAGTTAAAGGATTATTTTGGATCATTGCAATATCTTTTATTTTGTGGGTAATGCCCTAATTGTTTTTAAAAATTAGGTCTAGGGAAAATCTTCTGTAAAAACTAAGTATGTTAGTTTTTTTTTTGGATTTTGATACATTTATTGGGTAAAAACAATATACAATATTTAAAGTATTACATTACTAAAAAGACAAAATAATAATAATAATTATCAATAATATAATGAGTGCTGGTGGTTCCCCCTATAACTTTTTTATTTTTTAAAAGGGAAAAAAGAAATTTGGCTCATCAATATGTGATCTTAAAATGCATTGAATGACGGTTAATTTTTCGATTTCCGGTTTTCCGGAAATGACCTCAACTTTTGAATTTTAAATGGAACACCCGTATTTTTTTACCTATTCGAAAAAAGACACCTAAAAAAGACACCCCATATTCAACTTTTGAATTTTTCTTTAAAAAAAATTTAATTTTTAAAAATTTAATCTAGAGTGCCATGACGTCGTTAAGACAACCCAAGGTAAGGAGGCGGAAAAAAAAATTTTAATTATCGACGTATTTAAACTTTCCAGAATGGTAAAAAGATTTCGAAATTTTATTTCTAGTCATAACTCATTTTTTTTTGGAACGTTGGTGGCTCGATGGCATATTCGAAAAAAGATTTTTTGAAAATTTGATACCCCACACTTGATATTTGGGTTAAATCAACACTAAAAAAAATAAAAAATAGGCATAGTAGTTGTTGCTTATAAGAATAATACTTATATTATTTTTATTATTATTATTAATTATTATATTTACAGGAATTTAAATCAAAAGGCCTTATTAATAAAAACAGAATAACTTTAAATAACTAACTCGTTTTAATTTAAAAACTATGTAACAGCATTGTTCACCATTAACGTTTTTTTTATTTCCAAGCCTATCTGAAAAAATTTTCCAAAAAAGCATATGTTTTTTATTCGAATCCCAGGCCCGGGGTTTTAATAATTTTATATGTAATGCCTATTTTTTTTTTTTTTTTGATTGATTTAATTTAAAAAATATTTATGTGGGGTATCAAATTATTCACAAAAAAAGCTTTTTTTTAAAATGCCAACGAGCCACCATCTTCCTTTGAAAAATTGGTTTGTCTAGAAATAAAATTTGGAATTTTTTTCCTTTCGGGAAAAAAACATAAAATACGTCAGAAAAAAACTATTTTTTCACCCCCTTACTCAAAATGGGTTTTAACGACTTCATGGCACTCTAGAAATTTTAAAAATTAGATATTTTTAAAGTAAAATGTCAAAAGTTAATATGGGGTGTCAATTTAAATTATTTTATAATAGGTAAAAAAAATGGGTGTTATTTAAAATTCAAAAAAATTTAGGTCATTTCCGGGAAACCGGAAATCGTCGAAAAATTGGATACGTCATTAAATAATTTTTGGTAATATATCAACACGCCAAATTTCGTTTTCCCATCTAATAAAATAAAAAAGTTATAGGGGGAACCACCTCGAGAAACACCCGGTATATAATGATATATAATATGATGAAAAAAATATATATATATATATATATATATATATATATATATATATATATATATATATATATATATATATATATATATATATATATATATATATATATATATATATATATCATGACGAACTTTCCAAGTCTTTTTTTTATATATATATATATATATATATATATATATATATATATATATATGGCCTGTTTTCTCCCGAAAGGTACACATCACTGAAGTGTCGTTACCTCTTTGGATCGCTAGAATTATTTTCTCGATTATAAGGCTACGAGATTAGCACTTGGTTTTATCGCCCCAGAGACCATAAGTCTTGACGGCAAAAGGTACAAAATACAAGCTGCACCTGATGATTTAAATGTTTTATCTATCCTTAGTTAATTTTTTTGTTGTATTATAAATTCTTAAAGGATAACCTTTTTAAAAATGGGTACTGTACCAAAAAAGACACATGGGTCAGTTATCTAATAGAATAAAGGTTACACAGTCTCTACAATCAACAAGCTGCAAAGTGTGCAAGGTCCGAAAAATTTTTTTCACCACGAAGGCTCTTAGATCAGCTCCAACTACTGCCATAGAGATTTTATTCAATTTGCCACCACTCTACATCTTGATACAAGAGGAGGTAAATGCGGAATAACATGGCCGTTACATTCTAGAAGCTCCTAGAAGCGGGAAGATGATCAGGGGGCAAACTAACTTTATGAGATGCTTTTCGTTAAAATGATCTGCTCTGCTATAATTTCAGCAAACACTTTAACACTTTTATACCAAATACAAAGACAGCAAGAAGAGCCTTCTTTAAAGCAGAACTAATCTGGGGATAACCATGATGAAGGTCACCCAGAGAATGAGGAGGCAAACAGATTAGCCAAAAAAATTTTTAAGGATATATGGTATCTATAAAAAAAAATTTATTTTGATTTTAATAACTTTCGCAGGATCGTACAATCACGCTTCTCTAAATATTTCTTTTTTTTTAAATGGGCGAAGTGAACACCGATACCTATATTTTTCTATTATTTCACTTTCCATAGCTTCCAAAACTTTTTTACAGTATTTATATTTTTTAAGTTAGTGATTAATTTACAAATTTTATAATCTTTGATAAAGGGTCCTCTTTTACACTGTTACCGAATAGAACTTCCGTAAAGCAATCATTTCTATTTTTACATCTTTCTTTTAAACCTTTAAAGTTTTTAATATTTGCAAATTCTTCAGAAACCATTAAATTTAAAAGATATATCGTATGCTTAAATAAAATGATTAAAAAAAAGCATAATTGCTAGGAAAAAAAAATTACATTAAACAATATTAAATCATTATTAATTTGTTGATATTTTTAAATCTTACGCGTTCCGGGGATGGATAAAGTCGCTTAGGGCAAAAAAAGGCTTGCGTAGTAAATTAAATCTATTAAATAAAAAAAAAAACCAAAAATGAAAAAAATTTTATTATTTGTTTAATTTGTAAAATTATTATAAAGTATTTTTTAAATTACTTTTATGGCGTGATCTAGTTAAATATGTATACAGGGTGTCCCAGAAGTAATGGGGGACAGAGCAAACAGATTCCTTGGTCAAATAATGCGATAACGTAAACTTGCCTTATCCGAATATTGATAATAACAAAAACAGAATGTTAAACTTTTAA
>JAHBCN010014735.1:0-21989 GCA_019359885.1 Listronotus oregonensis
AGGGGGAAAAATGCTAGGCAGTGAAAATTTAAATTAATAATTATGTAAAAGTTTCCATTAAGCAAAGGTTTATTAAACCAAAATCTCTTTTTTATGTAAATATATTAAATAAGGGGGACAGGCGGCTTGGGCTTTCAGATTGTTTGTTTTTGGAAGACTACAAGTTTCTTCCGTCGTTATTTACATTTTCCTTTTTTTAGAAGGTCCCAATAATTAAGCGTATAAGAAAAAGTCCAGTTTCAAATTTTCTTTTTTTTCCCCCAAAAAGTTGTAATAGTTTTGGTATCAAAAAATTTTTTAGTGACGATGGAAATAAATGAGAAGTGTTTTTTTTAAAAAAATATTTTTTTTATACTTTTATTACTTTTTACAGAAAAAAAATTTTTTGTAAAAATAATATATTTACAGGTCACAAACTATTTTTTTAATAAGTAATTAGCTCTATTAAAACATCATTATTTGGCAACATGATTTAATTTGGGTCATTTTTTTTATATAAATTTAAAAAATTTCACACACATAATTAAAGAGATATTTTAATCATGTTGTAACGAAAAAAGATGTAGATTTATCTGATCTAAATGAAAATTTTGGGCGAAGCAATTTAAATGATATAAATCATTAAACACAAATAAATATTGGTCTGAAAAAATTTGGTTATATTTTAACATAAAACACGTTTGCAAACATTTTTTTTAGATTCGGGCCTTCTAAAAACGAGTTTTTAATTTTGATGTTTTAAAAAAAGTTTTTAATGTAAGTTAACTTTTGTGGGGTACAATAAAAAATTTTTCAGATTTAGATTTTATTGAGGGTATCCCCGTCATGTGATCTGCAAATTTTTGAACAATAGATGAAATAGGTTTCCTTTTATAACACATCAAAAAAAAAAATGCTTTTTATTAAAATAAATTGGGATTATTGGGAAAACTAACTAAAATAATACCAAATTGGGAAAGAAAAAATAACATAATTAAATTTTTGACTTTTCCCGATAACCCTGAAAAAAATAAGGGGGTAAAACATCTGAATCCCACCCGAGAGAGGTTTTTTCCAATATTGCCTTTTTTAACACTTTCGACAGCGTAGGGAAGGTTTTAGATGCAATTTAATACCCATCAGTAACTTTTTGCACCACCTCGGTTTTTTCCAATCTTGACTTAAAAAAATTTTTCTGGAATTCTTTTTTTTTTTGGGTTCTATATGTAAGGGAAAGATTTTTTGAGGTGAGATTTTTATAAAAAAATATAGCAATTCCCAAAAACATAAATTAAGAAAATGGAAAAAAACCTTCTTATACCTTCCTATCTTCAATAAAAGGGTATTATACCATTTTTGTATCATGCAAGGCTGTGGTTTGGGGAAAGGGTTTTTTTTTTAGGCACAGAAAACAGTTACAAAAATAATGGTGCAAGATAGGGAAATTTCTGTATGAAAATTTGCATTTATATATAGTTAACAGTTTAAAAAACACCGAGTATAGATAAAAACAAAATAAATAAAATAAAAACGATATTGTTACCAATTTATAATGGGCAATTACCCATAAAAATACGGAGAAAGTGCTCACATTTGCAGTTTATAACCAGTTTTTTAAAATTTTGGCAAGCTTATAGGACAGTTTAGTTCAGGACCCATATTATACGTCTATATTGTTCTACGGCAAGCAGTCGTGTTTGAAAAAACAAGGATGACTTCTAAAACCCGTCATGACCCAGAAGAGGGAATGGAATTTAACAACATAACCGTACTGTCCGAAAAACGGTTAAGCCATTAAAGTCAATAACGGGGTTTCCCATTTTTTAAACTTTGGGTTAAAAATAAACTGAACAAATTTTTTGCTGAAATCATAAATAATCATGAAAAGGGAACTGCTAAATTTTAAGAAATTTAAAAAATTAGGTTAAAAAAAAATGAAACTTTTTAAAAAATAATATTATGTTAATACATTTACAAAAAAATTTTGGGACTACCGATAAACTAGTGCTAACAAAAATTTTCAACATCTGTTTTCACCTACGTCATATCCCGGTCTGCGCGCTAATTTGGTGAGAGGGGACATACACCCCCTACCGACCAATCAGAACGTTGGGCAAGGGGGAAAGGTAGATGAACCTTTCCCCCCCCTTTTACCGGAAGGGCAGAGCGCGCTGTAGATATATGTTTGAAAGTTTAAAAACAGGTGACGTGTTACGGGATTCGGCGGTTGTGCTTAAAAGGGCTGTGTTCCCTTTGGCCCAAACAGAAAGGCCCATTCTCTAGGTGTGTTTCTGGATTTTCCAAGTGTTATTGTGGTTCAAAGTCAATACCGTTGTATGATGTTTATTTACCTCTTACCCAAGAACCCTCGTATTAACCATTTTGTTTTCCCTCCACACTGATAGAATATTAAAATTTTTTTTTGATATCGTGAGTTAAAAATTCAAATTATTTATTACGGTCCCTTTTGGATCGATCTTACTGACAATACGTTTAATAGTTGAAATGGACGGAAGGGGTTTAAAGGAAAAAAACGGGCACTTTAGATACTGTTTAAACTTTTTCCCCGCATAATGCCCAAATGGATATTTTTTCGTCAATTAAATAATTCATTTTTTTTTTAAAAAAGCGACTGTCACTGATTTATTGACATTTTTCCTCATGTCAGGGAAATTTCATTTTACGGGGCCCTTTTTGGGTTTTTCCTAAACCCAAAAAATTTGGTAATTTTGCAATTACATTTAATTGAATAATTCAAGATTCGCTAATTAATTTTTTTAATTTTGGCCGAGGATTTGTCAGATTGGTTCTTAAAAAAAGTTATCTTTTTTTTCTGAAAAATGTACACGAGACCCAATAACTGCCCCCCTTTAAAAATTTTTTAATTAATATTTTTTTTTTTATTATTTGTAAAATTCAGTAACCCTTTTATCTTAAATTTGGGTTTATTTGGTTTTTTTGTTGATTATTTATAGTGATTTGGTTTTTTTAAGTGGACTGCTGAGAGCAGGGAAAATCCAGTACAACTGGTTAAGCTTCGGGTTATTTTGCCTTTGAGATTTTTTTTAACTTTTTTTATGTTTCTTAAATTAAAAGTGTTTAATTTATCCTAATTAAAATTATTCGGGGTTTAAATTTTTACCAGTGAAGAAAAAACCTGGCAGTTCATATGGTTGGTTTTGGATCACTTTAAAATTGATTAACCGTTGTTTGTTTCTGTTGTATTTAATTTTTTTTGTTCTTAAAGTTTTATGTAAAAATGTCAGATCAGAAAATAGGGAAGTTTGTAATATCCTAAAAATATATAATAAATTTTTTTAAAATTAGCTAAGACTCTCACTTATAAAACCCAGATAGATGGACCCCCCGGGGGAACTCGCCCTTTTCCCCCGGCGTTGCGAGGGGGAACTAAAATTAGCGCTCCCCGCTCTGTCATCCAGGCGCGGGGAAAAACCTTTTAACCGTCGACGTCAGCGTCGAAAGCGACTAAAAGGTGGGGTTCTGCCTGCTACCCCTACGCGACGGTGCTGGGAATAAACTATTTCACAGCTGTTGGGGCGAGGACAGCAACCCAAAAAATGGTATTTACAGGGAACCCCAAACTAAATTCACTATACCCAAAGGGGTCGAACCCCCCCGAACTGATGCTAATAACCCCACGGATGTCCTGCTACCAAACCAGCCCAAGAAACCGGGAATCTGACTTTGGTCATAAAATGAAATGGGGAAAAAAACCTAGGGGGACGCGACTTTCCTCATCTGCCGTTAAAGGCCATGTCAGCCCACGGGGCTTTGACCACCCCCGGATAGCCTAGAATCACAGGACGCACATTCCCAAATAAACGAGACCCCCCGGACAAAATCCAACATCGGTCACAGGGCCCTGGGGATGTGGTGAAACCGGGTTTTGGATGACAGCGGGTGCTAAATACTGGGTCGGCTCTTTAGGCCTTAACCACCGAACAAACCAATTTGGGGTCAGACATGGAAAGTACCTCCCAACTGACTGAAAACAAGAGACCCCTTCGGGGTGGTTTTTTCCCCCCTTTCAAATAAGAGAACAGGAAGTGGGCGATACTTTGGGGAAAACAGGAAAAGTTATAATCCAAGAACCTCATAGTAAGAGAGTCAGGGGGGACCTTTAAATCGGTGTTGAGTGAACCGTGGATTTTTCGGCAAGTCCGCATAATGCTGGTTTACCCAAATATTTTAATTTTTTGAGATCCCAATCCGGGGCAGGAACGCACCAAAACATTAGAACAACGGCGTCAGAAACGCGACGGGGGCGGGTGGCGTTTTGGGGTAGGGAAGGGAAAAAGGTACCAATTTTGTAACCGATTTTTTAGAACGTAACCGTTTGAGAGAGACGGCAAGACGCGGAGATCTGACTGTTCCAGTCTGGTTCATGGGAAAACCAGGCCCTGAGAGCCCGCTAATATTGAAAACCCCCTCAGAGTCTTGACGAGATGGAACCCCCGCATCCTCTCAGACAACCAATGACGTGATTAAAAGAAGTTACGTTAAATCTACCAGAATTTTTAAGTTTGTAACAACAAGAACATTTTTCGTTTAAAGCCAGATTAACGAACTTGTGCATTAATGTTAAATTTTTGTACGAACAAAAAAACGCGGAGTTTGATAAACGAATAGCACAACCCGAACGACGCATTGCATTTACAGATGTTCACACAGTACAGAAACGAATATGACTCTCGATCTCCACATGTTCAGACATAAATAAAATAATTACCTAGTTTACACGAGCTCGCTAATGCACATTAAAAACAAAAAATCGAATTAATTAAAACCACATTAAATATGTGTATTATCCAGTTTACAACCGGTTTAACCGTCGTCGAAACCCCTACCATTAGTCAGTGCTACCAACCAAACATCTTCCCTTTTTCCTTTCCCTAAGTGTTTATCGTTTTTTTAACCTTAATAAAATAAACGTTCTTTGTTTTTTTCCCAAAGATATTTTAAAGGGTTTAAAAAATATTTAAAAAAAATGTTTAGTAATTTAAAAAATGGAAAAAAAAAGACTAAATTGACAGAAATGGAAACTCATTTTCTTTAAGTATAATGCGAGATAAAAAAATTTAAACATGCTATGGAAAAACGGTATAGAAATACCGATATTTTCAAATTGTAGGGGAGGAATTTAAAAAAAGGGGTTTTTATAATGGATTGGGGCGGCTTCAGTTCACAAAAAATACCTGGCATATCATATTAAAGGTTTTTTCATGCAAAACATTTCACAAACTCTTCATCTTTCATGTAAAAAAAATAATTTTATTCCATAAGGGCTGTTTGGTTTTCATCCAACAATTTCTAAACCTAGGCGGAATATTAAAAAAAACTTTTCGTGGTGGTATGTTTGGAAGTTCATTAAATGATGAAAACTAGCTTTAAAAGATCAATTTTGCTAATAGTATCCCCTTTTTTCTCAGGACTTTAAATTACCCGTTTTTTTTTTTACACAGAGTTGGTTTAAAATTAAAAAAAAACACAAACAAATGGCTAAATGATTTTCCATCGTTTAGCAACAAAAGAAAAGTTCTTTCTATGGTTTAGCAAGTCGTAAAATTAAGAATGAAGGTAATATTTGGTGAATGAAATTTGGGTTGACAACACCAAACACTGATTAACGTCAATGGATAAACCACTTTTTTAATTGTCGTATAAACACAATTGAAAGCGTATTTTGCTACATCAAATTTTTAAGATAATCCCATTTAAGTCGTAAATTTGGTAAATGAAAAATGGGGGTAGTTCAAAAATGTGGGTACGTTCAGAAAATTAATACTTAAGGCCTTAATATGTATGCCGTGATCAATAAATCTGTTTAAAAAGAATGATTTCAAAATCATGTTATTTTGGGAAAAAACAAACATTCCCAAAGAAATTGTTGCTTTTTTAATACACGAAAAATTTAATACGTCAAAGGAAACTGATTATTTAATGTTTTATTTGTACTTAGTTTATTAAAAAACGTACTTTCAACAAAAATATATAGGCAACGAAATTTACCAAAAAAGACTGTTGTGATTATGATAGTTGCCAATACATTTTATTTTTTAAAACATTGGGAAAAGTTTTTTAGCATCGCTACATTTTAAAATATGAAATTTAGTTACTGTAAATTAGTCAATATTTACTTTTGAAAAATAGGGGCAGAACAAAATCACTATTTTTTTAATATTTTAAAAATTTAATAAAATGTTTAATTATTTATACATTTTTATTAATGCTATAGTATCTTATCATAATTTTTATTTAATAATATTATTCCCTTTGAATATTGAGGACTTTACTTATGACGTAATTTAGATTATTTTATTTTAAGGGGTACTTATTATTTTTAAATTTAAGAATGATTTTAAGTAGGTGGATTTAAAATTTTTAAAAATTTATTTAGCACTAATTTACTTTAAATAACTGATATTATCCACATAGTTTTTTTTATTTAATGATATAAAAACCCTTTTTTTGTGTTTTTTACAAAGGTTTCCTTGTTGACATACTGGAAGGTTTCTTTGATTTCTTTTATTATCAATGTATGTTGATATGTTTTTGATCTGTACAATCTTTGTTTTTCACTTTGTTTATGTTTCTTTATACGTATGGCTGATGGCCAAAAAATTTCACCTAAAAAAAATTATTCAGTAGATTTTATAAAATGGATTTTTGTGTTTTTTTTTATCATTTAATGGTGTTGTTTTTGTTATCCGCGATATAATAGAAAAAAAGGTGTGGTGATTTATTTAATCAATATTTCAAAAAATCCAGAAATTTAGAATACAGAATACAGGATTTCCAGTTTTTTTTGGCTTTTCCATGCCGCTTAGACGTTACCAGGCTTAACTAGTGTCCCTAATTGGGGCCCCCTGTCTCTCATTATGCATCCCTTGTTTTTATAAGCCTTCCGTTATTTTCTTTGCACAGGGAAAAAAATATTTTCTTTTGAAATACAGAGCGGTGTTCTTTTAATGGAAAATTGTAATTTTTTTCACAAAACATCCGCTCCAGTTCCCTGCTCGGTTTTGGGTTCATCTGATCCCGATGATGTCTCCAAGCGTATGGAAGACGGGGTTGCAATCGTTTGATCTGGGAATTTTTTCTATGCGTCGTTACATGCGTATGTTATTATATATCCATTGCCCTGGGGTTTTAACCAATAAACCATGTTTGGTTTGGCCCCTGTTTTTCCATGTGGGGTCTAATTAACATAAAGTCACCTCCGCCTTTTTGTATTTTCTGTAGATGTTGGTTCCAGGTAAGTTTATAGTCTAGGATGACACCCCCAAAATTTTGCCCTCCCACAATCTTAATTGTTTTCCTCTTAGGTTCAGGGGGCCTTGGCCCTCTAGTTTTTCATTTTGGTTAAGGGACTATGGTGATTTGGAAGGGCTTGTGTTGTCCCTTCTTTCTCGTCCATTTGGGAAGTACGTTTAGGGGCCCATTGCATTTTATACCTATCAGTGTTATTTAATTTTCCTCTGGCCATAATGATGAGATCGTCTGGTATCTCAGTGTTTGGGATATTTTGTAGGTCGTCCAGGACTCCCCCGCGGACATCCTAACTCAACCGAGCTACAAGAGTTTTTTAAAAAAAGTATATACTGATCTGCTCTTGCAGTAGTCTATCCACCTGCAGCCTGTTTCGTCGATTCCTCTGCATCGGAAAAAAAGGGCAAACTTACTAAAAAAAAAAATGTCCAAAACATTAGTTTAGGTCTAAAAAACCTGTTTTTAAATGATAAAAAAAAAATTTTTAAAGCAAAAATATTTTTATGGAAAAAAAAATGTAAAAATTTTTTGTTTTTATCCAAATGGCTAAAAATTTTACACTTAGCCATAGAATTAAATTCTGAACAATTTTTTTTTAAAAAAATTTTTTCGATATTTTGACAAATAAGGGGACTTTCGGTCAAACGACCTAACAAAATTAAAAATTTACCCCCGAACAACAAATGACAATTCGCTTGTTTCTAAGGTTTTAAGTAATGCAGAGTTGATCTGCGAAATCGATTTTTTCTGAATATAATTTTTTTTTTCCATATGTCGCATATTTTTGGGGGTCACTGTATATGTATATATATATATATATATATATATATATATATATATATATATATATATATATATATATATATATATATATATATATATATATATATATATATATATATATATATATATATTTTTCTATATATATAAGACAAATACTGGGGTATTTTTTTGGGATGCAAAACAACCAACTTTAAAAACAAGACTGAAAAAGCCCAGACCTGGGAAAACCCAGATTACTGCCCCGGGAGAACTGGCGGTAGAAAAAATTAGTGATAAACGTAGACAAAATTAAAAAGGCGATGAATTAATTTGAACTGTGTAAACCCCGGAGAACGGATGGCATTTATCCATTTATGATCCCAAAAGGGAAACCAGACCTCCGGGCTATATATGAAACTAATCAGAGTAGCATTCATCCCCAAACCTGAAAAAACCCGGACGGGATGGGGTAAGTTTTGGGGGAAACTATAATTCTGATGTCGTTAGTGGTAAAGACCCAGAGAAGTTGCCAGATAGACACACCCAGGGAACGTTCTTACGAATTAGACCTTTCACAAGTACATATTTTGCATAGACGGCAGGTAAGCCCACAGAAATATAATAACATAAATTTTTAAAACAGACCAATTTCTTTTAAATATAAGGATGTACTAATGTGTGCCTTCCGGGATATAGAAGGGCGTTTGACAACAAGCCCCTTACATCTATCTCAAGCGCGTTAAAGGGCCCCAGAGGAATCGACGAAACAGGCTGCAGGTGGATAGACTGCATGCTTAAGAGCAGATCAGATATACTTTAATTCTTAAAGAAACTCTTGTAAGCTCGGATTGAAAAGGGAGGGCCCCGCAGTGGGGGCCCGGGACGACCTACTAAAATCCCAAACACTGAAAAAAACAGACGATCTCATCATTATGGCCAGAGGATTAAACAACACTGATAGGTATAAAATGAAAAAGGGCCCCAAAACCTTACCTGATGGACGAGACAAAAGGGGGACTAAACAAAAAATTCCCAAATCAGCCATAGCCCCTTAACCAAAATAAGAAAAACTAGGGGTAAAACAATTAAGATTTTGGGAGAGGCAAAATATTTGGGTGTCATCCAGACTCAAAACCCTGGAACCAACATCTACAGAAAAAAAAAAGAAAGGGGGACGTGACCTTATGTTAACGACCGGCACATGGGTAAACGGGGGGCCCTTTAAAAACCAAACATGGTTTTTTTAACCCAGAGCAATGGATCTATAATAACATCCCATGAAAAACGTACGCAAAAGTAAAAATTTTAGAAAAAAAGCGAGTTGCAAAAACCCCGATCTTCCATGCCCCTTGGGAAACATCACCTGGTATACAGATGAATTAAAAAACCGAGCAGGGAACTGGAGCGGATTTTACGGGAAAATGGGGAATTCACAATTTCCCATTCCACAAGAACAAAAGCTCTGTATTTAAAAAAGAAATATATGCTTTATTGCACTGTGCAAAAGAAAATAAAAAAAAGGGATTATAAAAACAAGTGGATCTGCATAATAAGAGACGGGGAGGCCCCAATTAGGGAAAAATTAGTTAAGCCAAAGGTAACGTCTAAGCGGACATGGAAATCCCAAAAAGAACTGGAAGTCGCTGTATTCTGTATTATAAATTTCTGGATTTTTAGAAATATTGCATTAAATAAATCACCACACACTTATTTTCCCTATTATACCCGGGAATAAAAAAACAACAAATTTAATAATAAAGAAAACACAAAGAATACCATTTATAAAATCTACTGTCAATAATTTTTATATAGGTGAATGTTTTAGGCCATCAGCCAAACGTAAAAAGGAACATCAAACATGTATGTGAAAAAAAAAGATTTTACAGATAAAAAACATATCAACATACTTTGATTAATCAGAAATCAAAAGAAACGTTTCCCCAGTATGTCAACATGGAAACCTTTTGTAAAAAAAAAAAAAAAAAGGAAATTTTTTTATATCATTAAAAAAAAAATAACAAAATTGGCATCAATATCAGTTTTTTAAAAAGTAAATTATTTAAAAAAAAATTTTTAAAATTTTAAAATCCCCCACTTAGCATCATTCAAAAATTTTAAAAAATAATAAGTACCTCTTAAAACAAAATAATCTAATATTACGTCATAAGAAAAAAGTCCTCAATTTAAAAGTGAATACATATTATTGAAAAAAAATTTTTGATAAGATACTATAGCATTAAAAAAAATTTATAAATAATTAAACATTTTATTAGTATATTTTTCAATTTTAAAAAAATTTTGCGTTTTTTGTTCTGGTCCCTTTTTTTCCCAAAAGTAAATATTGGCAAATTTTAAATAATAATTCATATTTTAAAATGAAAAGGATGTAAAAAACTGTTAAATGTTTTAAAAAATAAAATGTATTGGCAACTATCATAATCACAACAGTCCTTTTGGAAAATTTTTGCTTGCATATATATTTTTTATTTGAAAGTACGTTCTATAATAAACAAAAGTACCATATATAAAAATTTTCACGTTTACAATTTGACTTAAATAAAAAATTTTTTTAAATTTGATTAAAAAAGCTAACAATTTTTTTAAAAAGGAATTTTTTATTTTCCAAAGTAACATGATTTTGAAATAAATTTTTTTTCAAACAGTTTTAAATTGATAAAAGGAACATAGCATATTAAGGCCTTAAGTATTAATTTTCTATATATACAGGGTGGCCCAACACATTTGCCTCGGTTTCTCTACGAGAAATGAAAGATTTGGGAAAAAAAACTTTTAGCAGTCATAATATGAGGGTTTGGGGAGCATTTTTTAAAATTTATTTTGAAATATAAAAGGGTGCCCCAAAAAAGAAATACTTTCGTTATTTTTTTTTCTTATGGAAACTTCTTTTTTTTTATTTTTAACATACTATAACCAGTGCGGGTCCCATAAGAGCTGGAGCTGCAAAACCCAAAAAAAAATAGAAAAAAACCCCAAATCTAAAAAAAAATAAATGTTTCTGATGTTTAAATTATTTTTTTTTTAATTAAAAAAGTTAAACGTATTGGAACACGAAAAGGGAAAAAAAGGGACGGGAACTTCAAAACGAACCCGAGACAAGTTCATTGAACGAACTGCGCGACATTGCTGGCCTGACGTAGTCAACAACATATCTCCACGGCTTAACCTTAAAAATTTTAGCAGGGCGACACAATGGGTTCTGTGCTCGTAATTTGCCCTCGCCTCTGACGTCGCGACTCCCCGCGCCTTTGATTTTAATACCGTTGTTTTAAGGGGAAAATATGTTCTGCATTTTACGCAGTGCTGAGGGACAGTGATTAGGTTTTAACGGGTTGTTCGAGCAGTTATCGGTCCCCGCGTTTTCGGGTAAAAAAAATCTAAAATTTTTCCCGGTACTGTTATAAGCGTTATATTTGGTTTTTCCCTTGATTAATATTCATAATAGAGATGGATAGTATCGATAATTTTTTAAAAGGGGGTTAAAGGTTTATAAAGTACACCTACGAAAAAAAAAATTAAATTAAAGAAAAAGGTGGACGCCCTTTTCCAGATATTTCCACCCCGAAAAAGAAGGCTCAAGTCTTTAAACAGTAAAAAAGAAAATTTTAATCGTGAAGTGTACTCAAGAAACGATTGGATTTTTGGATGAAAAAAAAAATCCCTTTTTTTCTTTTTTCCTTGTGTATTTTTGGAGGAGATAAATCGTGGACCCAAATTGGGTGACAGATTTAAATCATTTGAGTAAAAAAAATAAAGAAACATGAAACGTGCCGACACCATTTACATAATGTAATGGAATTTGCTTTATTAGGCACCGTAAATATAAGGGAACCACTGATTCCTTCCACTGGGTAAATTTTAAAAATTTTAAACCCCGAAGAGGAACAAAAATCGGTATTTTTTCCCCCAAAATTATTCATTGCGTTAAATTTTGTGGAATATTTGAATTGGCACTTCCCAGGAGATGAGTGTCTCAAAAAAATCCAGGAATTTTTTGTGGCCTTATTAACTTTAGTGCAGAGTTTTTACAAAACTTTGGAGGAAAAATTTTGAAAAATCGACAGTGTTTAAAGGGGTTTCAAAAAAAATTCAAAATGACATTTTGGGCTGTATTTTAGAAGTATGCCAGGGGAGAATTTTGAAGAAAATTTGTCAATCTCCAAATCTGGCAATAATTGTAGACGAAACAACTGATGTGTCCGGGAAAAAGCAGTTAATGCCCAAGGGATTCCGGGAAAAGGCGAACCTATAGAAAGTTTCTGGGCCTATCTAAACCCTATTGGTGTTAAAACCCGAGTCCCTCACCCAAAATGGGTTTTCGGTTTTAATTTAATAACCCCCGGGGGCCAAAAACAACCAATAAAATAATTTTCTCAAAACAACATTGGGGCAGCCGTATTGAGTGGAAGGCATACTGGAGTCCCGGAAGGGTTAAAGGGGAAATTTCCATATGCCCATTTTTTTGGGACCCATGCGCATCAATTGAATTTTAAAAATGTCCAAAAATGCTTCACAAAATTCACCAAAAAACTTTTTTTATAATTTGCAAGAAATACCAGCATTTTTTAAAAAAATTCGCCCCAACGTGTAAAATGTACTGACCAAACTAAACAAAGAAGAATTCCCCCGGTGGGCCAAAATCGGTGGGAATTTTTAAAATCCGCACTGTTAATTTTTTTGAACATAGGGAATCTTTAATAGAATGTATGGAGAACATAGAAGACTCTTTTACTAATCAAACTGTTTGTAGTGCCGCGTCATCTATCAGAAGAATGTTCTTAGATAAAAATTTTTTTTTTTCTGGCTAACTTTTTTTCCCTCTGCCCTGCCTCATGTAGATGTTCTTTTTTAAAAGAGCTACAAAAAACAAACAGACCCTGTAGAAATAAACAAAAAAAATTTAGACTTTTGAGCAGAATGTGATGTCACCCGGAAACTCAGTCCTGGGAAATCGTTAGCCAAGCTTCTTCATTATCCACCAGGGCCCCTTAAACTAAAATTGTAGAAATGACAGTAAATTGGGTCATCGTATTGCCGCTATAGAAATCTGCGATGTAATTTTGCCCTTTTGGGAAAAATCGATTTGCATTTAAAAATCAATTTTTGGGGCTACTTTATTTTTTTTCTAATAAATTTGGGGTTTTTTGATAATTTTCCGGGGGAAATTTTAAATTTAAATGTTCTGCTTATCCAGACATAGATAAAGAACGTTTAAAAACTGAATTATCAGTAATTTATTCCAGAGCAGACTGTAGATCTATAAAAAGAAAAGTTTTTTAAAATTTTTTAAAAGAAAATAATTTATCAGGGGGGATTTCAAGAAACCAAAAGAATATTAGAAATTTTATAACAATTCCCAAAGACGACTGCAGAGGCTGAAAGATCATTTTCTCTTTAAAAAGAATCAATAATTTTTTTCGTAATTCTATGACTCAGGATCTTAGTGGGTCTATCAAAGCTTTTCAATTGAAAAGGAAATGATTCGTGAAATTTCAAATTTCAATGAAAAGGTTTTCAGACAAGTTTTCTTCCAAAAAGGACAGAAGAATCAACTTTAAATTTTTAAAAAATAAGCCTTTAGTCTTCGGGGCATTCTTTGTGACCCTTTTTGTATAAACTGTTTTTCACTTGTTTTTCAAATCTGTGTAAGTTTATATTTATGTTATTTTTAATTCTGGTTTGTTAAATGTATATTACTAACGTTTGCTGCTGTGCAAAACCCCCTATATTTGTAACTCCCCGAGCCGCCACTGCTATAGACCAAATAAAGGTAAGTTATTGTTATAATTCCTATAACCAAAACTGACCTTTTCTGAAAATTTAAAAAATTAAAAACTACAGACCATATTTTAAAAAATTTTTTCCCCTTTCATATTGAACAGCTCGTAATTAAATTTAAAGGGCCCAGCTTAAAGGGTTTTGGGTTTAAATATTACATAAAAAATTTTACCTCAATATTATACAGAGTGGTGAAAAAAAAAATTTCCTTAAAGTTTGGAAAAATTTTTTTTTAAATAACTTTTTTTAAAGTTAAATGGAACACCCTATATTTAGTGGCCTGTTTTGGCCCAGAACTAGATTCCCTTTAAAACTATGTTAGGGTTTTCCCATACCCATCTCTTTAACTTTTTTTTGCAAAAAACGTTTTTATATTTGTTTATATATATATATATATATATATATATATATATATATATATATATATATATATATATATATATATATATATATAAAATATAAATATATATATATATATATATATATATATATATATATATATATATATATATATTATATATATATATATATATATATATATATATATATATATATATATATATATATATATATATATATATATATATATATATATATATATATATATATATTACAAAAAAAACAAAACAGATTTTTTTTAAAACGTGTAAATATTATGTACGTTTTTTGCGTAATGACTTGAATAATAAAATATTAAATGGTTTTTAAAATTTTTAAATGCAATAAAACCTAAACTAACTAGGTAAAAGAAGAATAAGTTTAAGGGTAAAAATTGAAAAGAAAAAATGGGTTTTCCCCGGGTGTAAAATAGTTTACTTTGAAATCCCGGATTTTTTAAAACGTTAGTGTTAAAGGGAAAATCCTAATTAAATTTAAACTCAGAAAACTTTCTTTAAAATTTAAAACAATTATTTCCATTGTAAAAAAGCGTAATTAAAAAATACACGTAAAGGATTACTGTTAAATATTACAATTTTCTTTTTTGAACTTAAAGTAAAGAAAAAAAATGAATGTATTTTTACACTAAATACTTAAATATGTATTAAAAATTAAATAAATACTATTTTTGCTGTTTTACTTCTGCACCCATAAGTTTCTTAAAAAAAAAAGATTGCATCCGCATGAGTAGGGGGGAGAGGGTTTTCCCTTTCCTGAGGCGGTTTCCACCCCACTTGCCTTTTTAAATGTCGTAAATCCTAACCGATTTCGGGGTTCTGGGTGGGGGAGTCATTTTTCCTTCTTTTTTTCTTTCGTTTTTTTTTAATCATAATATTTGGAACAATAATGATGGCACCCTTTAAAAATAAAGTATTTCGAAGGTAAAAAAACCCCTCAAATCGGATCTCCGGATGAGGGGGGCATTTAGTTGGCCACCATCCCGGGAAAGTCTTATATCATTTACTAATATATGTGGGCTTAACTCCAACGTAAACTCTGTTCACTATTATTTTTAATTTTCCAAATACAACATATTATTTCTTATAAAAGTTTTCAACGATCTGGTTTTTGCTAGGGGTTTCCCCCCCTCGAATCGGGTAGGCCTAATTCTTTGGCTTAAACTTCCTTTAGATCCTCTACTAAATTCATCTGCTGTAAATACCGGTCCCGGGGTCTGACAATTTCCCCCTCCCAAAATCTTTTACTTTCTTTCAATAAAGATTTAAACTATTATTTCTCAATTTCCATTGGCCGAAGTAATCATCCTTTGGGGATTAAAAAAGTTCAGAATAAAGACTGGTTGGGTTTTTAAATCCTTTTACACTCAAGGCAAAAGAAAAAGCTTTAAATCAGTAACTTTTTCTTACCCAAATTTTAAAAATAAAACCTAACTACTTCTCCAGGATTCCCCCCCATAATTCTAATCCTCTTTTTTTTCTACTTTAACCCCAACCCCACCAAGCATCAGTAACTGCTCCCCCTTTGGGCCCCAGATCATGGCTTGATTACTGTATCATACCCATACATTCGGCAACTGAATGTGCACCTTCACTCAAATGTCTGGCACTATAACTTGGCCGGGGAAAGGGATGGTCTTTAGAGAATTTTTTTCCACCTACCCTTGGGATCCTACCTGTTTTTTTTCTCACGCTCTCCCCGAAATTTGCAAACAATTTCCGGGAAAAAATTCAACTAGGTATTGAGACATATATTTCTATACCAAAAAAAACTAAATCTCCAAATCACAAACCATGGTTTCCTAAATCCTGTGAAAAGAACTTTTAAAAAACCAATCCCACAAAAATTTCTTTAAAACTTCCCGAAAACCGACAGGCTAGCATTCAAGCAGGCATCAGTAAAATTAAACTATTTATAAAGTCAAAAACCATTTTAAAAGGATAAAAGATTAAGTTCTTTCTTTTCTCTAATGGCAAATCCTTTCCCCTCCTTTGTCAAAAAAAGTCCAAAAATTTTTTAAAAATTTTTTTCAACCCTAATTTCTGAAGATATAATTGTTTCTACCTCTAAAGGAGAAGCCGATCTATTTTCCCAAAAAATTTGCTGTAAATTTTCTCCCCGATTCTCCCCCTTTAAACTTCCCCCTTTCCCTCAGTTGCCCCTTTTTTTAGAAAACGTCCCATATCATTTTTTTAAGTCAAACTGATTAAGCGTATCCTTTCTTCTCTCCCAAATCTTGAAGTATTTTGAAAAACACAAAATTTTGCATGACAGACCAATGGATTCCGTCACAGAAGATCCACAGCTGATCTTTTTTCCTTTGTCTAACGCAACTGGAACAAGTCCCTTGAGTTTCTTGGTGAATCCCAGTCGTTGCTCTTGACATATCTAAAGCTTTTGATAGGTATGACATGAGGGCTTCTTATAAATTTTTTTTCAAAGGTCTTCCAGAAAATTTGTTCTTGGCTCTTTTTTTCCTTACTAATCGACATATATCAGTTATTGTGATGGTTATTCTTCCAACTTCTATCCAATTAATGCTGGGGTGCCCAGGGCTCAATCTGGCCCCAAACTCTGTTTTTTCTTCACACCCAACGATCTTCTTTCTTCCACAAAATCTTCTTATTTGACGATAACCCTCCCCTCTAATATTCAATTTCATAAACCTTATTTCAATTCTGATACCCCTTTCAAGCCCTTTAAAAGTAATCTTGGTTGGGGCAAAAAAAGATCTTGTCTAGTTTAAGCCAAAACACAGTCATGTTCCTATCGCAAAAAAAGTCGTCCAATGCTTATCCGTTACATATAGCGGCTAAGTTCAAAAGAACTGGGTGTTATTTTTAAAGAACAACCTTAACTGACATAAACCCCTTTCCTGCCCAGCGGTCAGTTTGGGTTTCCCTTTTTACCAGCCAGAAAGTATTTTCTCCTTTTAATGGGTACTCTGTATGTATCCTAGCTCGGACTCTCTTTAGAATTTGTTCCACGTCTGGGAAAAATCGTCTCCTACAACATTTGCCTTCTTGACTCCATTCAAAGAAAAACTTTTTTCTTATTAATGATCCACCCAGAAAACCCTTTCTTTCCACCGACCTGGAAAAATAATTGTTTTTTTTAATTTTTAAAAGGGGAACTCTCACAGTCTTAAATAAATCTACATAACATGGTCGGTCACTTGTAAAAAAAGGGGTAGAGCATTGAAAAATAAAGGTTTTAAAAGCAGAAGTCGATGTGCCAAAAATAGGGTAAATTATAACTACATTGGTTAATAGGGGTAATAAGCAACCCAAATAAATATCCATGGAAGTATCAAAAGAAAACGTGCCGTGTTGCTGGGTTACAAAACTCACATTGTCAAACCCAAAAAGCCGCCGTCCGACAAATTAACTTTGTCAAAAAAGCAGTGACACCATCCGATTGTCAATTAAAAAAAAGTCTTTATTAAATCAAGTTTGCGACGGGTTTAAAAAGGTGTCAGTGTCCGTATGACAAGTTTTTTTCTGTCACATGTTGTACCCGTCAAAAAATTATTATACTTTTTAAAAGCTACAACCGAAATAAAAATTTAAGCAATTTATGTTAACTAAAATTTTTTATTCGGAACATAGAGGATCAATTTTTTTTAAATCCCAGTATAAAAAAACAATAATTTTTATAAAAATTTTTTTTATAGACTTTTTTTTTAAATGTTTTTCAATAAATTTGTTCCAATTTAAACTATTCTTGTTTTCTTTTTAAAAAGTTTAAAAAATTTTAAAAAACAAATATAAAGTGTTGTAAAAAATATTAAATCTTATATGAATCAGTTGATGCAACCTTTAAAATGCGAAGACGGTATGGGAAAAAATTTAAGGAATTGAAACACGAAAAATGTGAAGCAATAGTTCGATTTCATCACAGAATATATGAAGATCTTTTTCTTTTTTTTTACCAATGAAAAATTTTCCCTTTACCCCTTGATAAACCCAATTGTTCTTCGACTTTGTTTTTTGAATCCATGATCCCTTTTTAACAAACTTTTTTTTTTGGGGTCTTGTCCCTAAAGTATAATTTTCCCCTTTTTGGTTTTTTTTTAATTGTATTTTAAATTTAGATAACCTCTTTGGTTTTTACAACAAATTAATGGGGTGCCCCAGCACCAATTCTATTTTTTTACATTAGCGATTTTTTTTTCTTTTGATCCCCATCCACATTTTTAATAGTATTTAAAAGGGTAGATATCTTTTTACGAATTTAAATTATTATTAATTGGGGCCCAAAAAGCTTGCCCAAAAAAATTTTAACCCCTTTAGCGAAACTTCAGAGAATTTTCCCTATTGGCATGAGTATTTTTTTTCCTTTAAATCCAGCTGCTTAAAAAAAGGTTAGACCCTTCTTTTGACCCAATTCTAATATTTCCACTTTTTGTATATCCCAATCGGAAACTTCCAAATATCTTTCCCAATTTTAAAAATGGCTCCGCTTCAACGCGCATTATGGATTATATTTGAAAAGGGGTTTCCCTTTTAACAGATTTTCCATGGTCTGGCCCAAACCCGTTGAATGTAATACCTATTTCAGGTGTTAAAAAAGCAATACAAACCCCTATTCAGTACTTTACAGTCCATCTGGAGGGCCCCAAAATTTTTTTTTTTTGCTGTATTTCTATGGTGTTCCCCAAACCCCAAAAAATTTTTTATGCCCCTTTTTAATAAACCACTTTTAAGGGTAAACCCCCCAAACCACATATTTTTTTTAACTTTTTTTTAAATTTTACTTATTTTTTTTTTTCCTTAGTGTGAAGCTTATGCTTGGTTAACTTGGGCCCGGGATAACCCGTTGAAAATTTACTGGATTAGAAATTTTTAAAAGTTAACAACGGTTTAGAATGTTTAACAAAACGTTTGTCGTGTTATTTAATAATTTTAGTAGGCAACCTGTCAAAATCTGCATTTTGAAAACTTTTAAATTTTAATTTTTCCCTGCCAATTTAAAACTTTCCTTTTATTTTTTATTTTTTGTGGTTTACTATTTACCCTATTTTATTTTTGGAAAATTTTTAAAAAAAGGGTTTTTTTAAAATAATAACCTTCTTATGGGCCCACCCCCAAACATAAACCCCTACGCCAATGCCCTTACCTCATCATTAAAAACCCCGATCTTAGTGCTCATATTTAAAGTCTTTTGGACCCTCCCAAGAAAAAAAATGAGGAAAGTTTTTTTTGACTTTATTATGCAGTAATGTGGGCCCCTAGTGTTTTCTGTAATAAATTATTTATTTAACTCTAAAAAAATTTTCACATTTTTTTAAAAAAAATAGAGTAACAGTGACCGGCATTAACTGTGAATAAAATATATTTATCTTAGGGGGGGAGAGATCTTGCCCTTTTGTAATCAAATAAAAACATAAAAAATTTTCTTTTTGCCCAAGTTTTTTATATTATTTTTTTAAACTTATTTTCACGTATTAGTCTTAAAAAAAAAACCAAATATTTTTGTTTTTTTTCGAAAATTTAAAAAAGGTTTAATTTAAAAACTTTCATAAAGTTGAAAACAAGAAATCCTTTTTAAGAAAAATAATGAGAGAAGCAATAAGTAAATAATATCATCCATTTATAAGCCGTCTGTTAGATAAATTTTTTCGTAAAAACAAGAACGGGAAAACCCATTTTAAAAACGGTGATACTAGATTGGACAAATGGTATTATGTTTACTTCATTTTTTTTTTATTTTTTAAAAAGTAAAGTTTCGTATTTCTAAAAAAAATATTTAAAAAAAAAAGGTTTTTATTTTTCTTTTATTTTTTTTTCGTTTCTAAAATATAGGGGGTTCTCTGTTGTCGGGCCGTGACAAAAATGTGAATGTGCGAAAATTTTTTTTTAATCTATTTGCATCTTTTTATTAAACCTTTATAAATATTCCCTTCCCTTTTAAAGATGTTTTTCCTTTTTTTTTGAAATGAGAATTTTTTTAATTCCGATTGAAAGTTGGAAGTCCCAAATCTTTTTAAACCCCCTAAAATCTGATTTAGAATAGGGTTTATGTTTAGTTTAATTTTTTTAAACATTAAATTTCCCCAATGATTTTTTTGGTTTCAAGTTTTTTTTCTTTTTCATTTTAAAATTTTTTTTTTTTTTTTTTTTCCAAAAATTGTAGTTTTTTTTCCTGGACCCACTGGGGGCCGAAATTTTATGGGTTATGGAAAAGCAAAACAATTTAGGGCTTTGAAATTTTTAAAAAAAAAGGGGCAAGAAAAGGTTCCTCTTTTTATGATTTACGTTTTTAAATCCAAAACCCGTTTTTTTAAAAATTTCATTTTTTAAATACGATTTAAAAATATCCTTTTTTTCCCCCTGCAAAAAAGTATATTTTCTGGACGGGGAAAAAAAATAGAATTTTAGCTTTTTTTTTTGTGGGGGCGATAAAACAAAAACTTTCAGAAAAATGCATTGGAAAATTTTAAAAAAAAATTTGCGACTAAAAATTTAAAAGGTTATATAAAATTTTTCAAAAAAAAAGAAACTTCACAAAAGGGGGGGTTCTTATACAATGAAAAAACAGTATTAATAATTGCGCAATTTTCATTGGGAAACTTTTTTTCTTATCCAAATTTACAAAATTTTTTAAAGCAAATTTTTTTTCCAATTTTCCCTATATTTAACGGGGCCCTTTTAGAAATTTAAACTTGGGTTTTTTATTACAGGGAAAATTACCGTAGGTTGAAAAAACTGACTTAACGCCAGAACATTATTACTGCAATTATTTATTATAATTTAAAAGGTATTTTACCCCTGGGTTTTTGCAGATTTTAAATTATTTTTTTTTTAGATTTCATTCTATTTGCTCAACACGCTGACCTTTTTAAATTTTGGGAAAAAATATCATCTATACGGACAAGTGTTTTTTTTTTTTAAAAATTCTGTTTGTTTAGTCAGTTTCTAAAAAAATTAGTTTTGTTTGTGTTAAAACCTTTGTTTTTTTAATATCTATATATAAAAAAATTTTTATTTATATGCCCGTCTTTCCCAAGTGTTTTCATTATGAACTAGGTATGTGTGTTTTTTAAATTTCAAATCTAAGTGGCGCCCAGTTTAAAAAATGGGCATTTTTGACGTACGATACCCACCCTTCACTTTTGGGGGCTGAATTATTTAAGTAAGTGTGTCTTTTTGTATGTATTAAAAACAACAAAAAAACTTAAAAACCCTTTAAAAAATAAATCTTTTTTTCATAATGTTAAAAGCAAAGTTAATACAAAAAAAAAATGAACAAACAAACAAACATTTTTTAACTTTATTTGGTTTAAAATGCCCCTTAACTGAAAGGGGTACACATTTTTTTTTTTAACTATTTATATTTTTTTCTGGATAATTTTATTTAGTTTAACCCTACCGAAAAAATTATCCCTCTTAATAGATGGTTAAATAATTAATAATTACATATTCCTTTTATAATTATTTATTATAAAAATGGTAAATCTAAAAATGGTTTAAAAGCACCACAATTAAAGAATTTAAGCATGTTTGTTAGGTTACCAATGTTGAAAAAAAAAGCAGCTTTTAGACTTATTGGTCCCAAAAAAGAAGGGGTCAGGTAATTTTTTTTCTAAATATTACAGGGTCCATTTTATCTAAACAACTGGGGATAATACATGTAGTTCCAGTTAACATCCCTGCATGAAAGCAGGGGTTTTGTCGGATTTAAAAAAAAGGGGATTTTTTTTCAAAAAGCTACTTTTTGAGGTCATCAAAACTTTTTTATTTAGTACGTATTTTTTATAGTAATTT
>JAHBCN010014736.1:0-22237 GCA_019359885.1 Listronotus oregonensis
GTGGGTGGTTTAAATTTAACAAATTAGCGTATTGGGGAGCTCAATAATATACCTTTAAAACATTTAAGTTATATTTTATACTTCCGAAAATATGAAAAAAACTGAAATATTCAATTTTCATTTTTATTGTTTTACTAGTTCATTTTAAATATAAGAAAAATTGTAAAAATACATTCTTATTGAAACTTAATGCGCTTTATGTATTGGTAAAATCAAAATTTTTTTACGACGTTACGTTTTCGCTAAACCATCATCAACTGTATTTTTTTAAATACGGCCCTGGATTTTTTATTTAATTTTTTTGAACCTCATATTATTCCAATTACAAAAATGTATACTACCTAATTTTTATTTAACAAATATGAAACGCCCCTAAAAGAAATCATGTGCGTTCCTTGTGTAACTCATTGTCTCTTATGGAAAATATGTTTATTTATTACAAAACAGTGTTATACATCATTGTAATTGGGTCCAGAATGAGCCCACAAGGTAAACCGTCGCGCGTATAATCTCGAAGCAACGTTTGCAGATTAACGACACTCTCCATAAATGAGGAACATCCCCATATTTTTTTTTTGCATTGTGCCATTTTCGCGAAAACAATGTTTAAAATTAAAAAATAAATCCTCGCCTCGTCCGGTTAAAGCGAAGTGCTGATTCATACTGGTGTTTAACAAGACAAAAAACAAGCGTTAATAATAAATAAACTATATTTTTATGCTCAGATCCGCACTAGACACACTTTAAAATTAATTTATGTAGCTTTGTTATTTTTGGGTTTTTTAAAAAAATTTCTAATATTTCTAAAATAACTTAAACAGATTAAGAAATTAAAAACTTAAACTAAAGTAAATTTCGCACATATTGATTAAAATCATTTGTCATTAAAACTTAAAAAGAACAACCACAAAAAAGACAAATATTGTACAATACAAACATAGGCTTAAATATATAAAATCTAACACGATACAATAAAATACACACACACATCAGTCTTAGAAATAAAAATAGAAGCCCATAGAACTCTGACATTTTGACGTTTTTTAAATTTTAAAAATTTTTTTTTAAATATTTATCGCTATTGTAGAATCCTTTCCCCTTTTAGATAATTTTTAAGTTTTTTTTTATCTTGGGACATTCCACAAGGGGGATGCCTAAGTACTAACGTAACGTGGGTGTCTTCAGTGTGGTGGGGGGGGAGTTTGTTCACACGGGATTAAAATTTTTTTGGAGATTGGGAGGAGAAGGAAAACTTCTGCGGGCAGCAGGTTCCATAGTCTTGACACTCGGGGGATAAGGGAAAAAGAAGAAAGCGGGAAGTTGGGGCCCCTCTAACTGAACTAAAAAGGATGAAAAAAGTTGCACTACTTTTTGCTCTTTGGGGGAGCTGCCAGAGAAGGAATTATTCTGGCCAACTCCTCTGAGCAGAAGCCGTGAAAATATATGAAGGCGACAGCCCCCCGCTCGACGATGGGCAAGAAAGGAAGCCTTCGTGAGTGTTGGATCATTAATAAGACGAACGGTCTTTTTGAATGGAGTCCAGAATGCTAAGTGTTGTAGGGGACGCCTTCCCCCCAGACATGAGAACAATATTAAAGGTCTGATTGCTTGAAGACTTAAAAACATTTTCAAACCATAGGGTTTTTCTCCCATCCCTCGACCTATCAACTTGGGGGAAAGGGAAAAAAAATCTTTTTTCTTGTATTGTAACTTGGTAGTCACAGTTATGAAATTTTTGCAGTGTTATTCCTCACATGTACAAGCCCAGTAAAAAATTGGGGGCAATGCAAGAATGCCAAGAGAGATAAAATTTTCTAAGCAATCCCTAAATCTTAATTCAATTATCCTTATGCAGCGCCTCTGCACTGCGAAAACCAGCCAAAGGGGAATGTCCTCAACACAAGATCGCATCCGAAAGGTGTGAGGAAAGTGACCGAGTAACCTTTTAAAAACCCCTGAACAATGTTCTTAAGGTTTTAATAATAAAAAAGTTTTTTTCCCGGAAAAAGTTCAGCATGTCTTTCCCTGTCAATCTCGAATCCAAACACACACCCAGGAATTAACAGAGCTCGTTATTGTCTCCAGTGGTCAAAAAAAAACCAATATTTGAGTTTTTTTTTATTTATGCTCAACCATTCGAAAGAAACCACTTCGGATCTCACTTCCACGTTCTTTTCCCTTCGGTCGAGTTGAGCCAAATCACATGTTTTAGTAAGCGCCGTGGTGTCATCAGCATACAAAATAATATCGCACCTTATCTAAGGTACAGGCACTAATATGTTTACATATAAAAAAATAGAACATGGCCAAGAACATAGCCCTGCGGGATGTTGTGCCATTATAAGTTACATATTGAAGGCGGTCTGAGAAATATAATTTAATAAGTTTGACACTGTTACACCAAAATTTATAATTAGAGAGTTTTTGAATCAGCAACTTATGAGACACCAATCAAAAGCCTTTGTCAAGTCAAAAAAAAAGGGGCGAACATAAAGCCTATCCTCAAAACACTTCTGAACATACTAGTAAAATGATTTACTGCTGCAGTTTGGGAAAAATTTCTTTTGGGATGCAAACTGACACTGGTAAAAAGATTGCCGCTCCTAAGGTAGTTGCTCATTTGGGGTTTCCAAAAACACTCTCAAAAATTACCAAATAAGGGCCACGGGAGGTCTGTGATTGGCAGGTTATCAGAATCACCACTCTTGTAAACCGGTACCACACGACCAGCTTCAAACACGGAAAGACACCGATTTTATACATTTATTTATAATTTTTGTCATGGATAGATTATAATGTCCGAGAGTCTTAAAATTTTAACATTAATCCCAAAGCAATCATTACTGGGCTGTTCTTAAGGTTAGATATTATTCCCGTTGGGGGTTAAACAATTTTAAGGGGAACCCTTGCAAAAGGGGAAACCTTAAAAAAGGGCCCAAAAAAGCAATGTGATTGGTGACATTGGAGATTTAAAGAATACTTAACGCTAAGGGTTTCTTAAAATTGTTGGTGCAACCGGCCATTAAATCATTGAAGCTTATTGCTTTGAACTGAAACATTTGACCTTGATAATCCTGATCAGTGGTGACATGAGGGAGAGAATTTAAATGTCCCAAAAAGTCGTTTGCGGAGTACTACTAAAAAAATTCTCGCAATTATTTTAATTTTGTGTTTTCACACATGTCTTCACATCTGCTAGATATTCGTTTCTAAAACGGTTAAATTATTTTTATTAAAAATACCTCCAATTTTATTTTTCTCACGTATACAAGATACATTGTGATTTTTCCGTAAAAAGAAAAAGCTTATAATAAACGAATGTACCCAAGGCAAACTGAAAAAAAAGGAAATTCAATAAACAAAGAAAGGGGCCAGCCGAAATTTTGCCGTTATTATTTTTTTACCCCCGGATTTTTTTTATCGAAAGTAATAGGGTCGCATTTTATTATTCAGTCGGAGTTTTCTCGATAAATTTTGTTTATTTAGTTACCAGAACTCTTATTGGCTTCGCCAGATTGTTGATAGTTAAAATTAATTTTAAATTTGAGATTTTATTTTAACAAAAAGTATTTGCTGTATCCAATGTTCAATAGACCAGCTAAATGTAAACAGCCTAAGAAAAAAATCTAGTGTACAAAAGATAATATCATATTTCATCAATACAACGCATCCTATCATACAGCTCAAAAAGCCATCCCAAAAATCAATGAATTAAAGTAAGAATTCTTGCAGCAACCAGCTCGTTCGCCAGATTTAGCTCCCTTTAACTTCTGGCTGTTTTGAGATAAATTTTATTGACTAAAGAGGTACGGATGAAATTGGGATGAAATCCATAAATTAGAAAACCACTGGAAAGTGGAAAACCGTAGTAAGGAAGTCTGTTAGAAAGCCCAGCATAGCAGATCAGGTCAAAGGCCGTAGATTTTGTCAATGGCAATGATCTAAAATTCCAATAAAAAAACTCAAGAGAGTTTTTTCGGTTATGCCAAACAAGTGACAGTGGTTTTGCTTTTGAAGAGAAATCAATATATAGTCCACTCGAGAAGTGTGTTTCCTGCAAAAAAATAGTTGAAAGACTTTAAAAAATATGAGCGATAGCTCGTTTGATGGGGAATGCAAATCTGAGAAAGGCTTTTTGAGAATTTTTTCTGATAATAAAAATTGCAGTTGTTATTAAGGAGAAACAAAAATAAATAAAAAGTCATTTCAGTTTTTGATGATAACTCAAAAACCATAAGAAATGTCGGAAATTGCATAACAGATCCTTGAAAAGGAGTAAATTTTTGATAAAAAGTCCCAACCCTATCTCCATTATTTATAATTTTAATTCAATGCTAAATGGATCCCGCGACATTTTGGTTCGCGCTCGATCAAAACCGAGTGCGTCACACTAAATAATGTTTTTTAGGGTATTAAATATCAATTGAAAAATTTTAAAAAAATTATGGTGTATTCAAAACACTTAAAAGAATTTATTCCAGTTGAAAATTTAACTTAAAGTTAGTTTTTCAACAAGTAAGACAATAGTAAATTAATAAAATTGTTTTAAACTTTTGTCCTCATTATACATTAAAAAAATGCTTCAATATTTCTTTTATAATTTTTTCACTTTCTTAAGGCCCTTTTTATATACATACTTAACAAAATAACGCCATAAAAGTTTTCAAAAAAAATAATCCTTTATTTATAATAATTTTATAACTTTGACAAAAAATGAAAAATTAGAGTAATATTGTCAAAGTTATAAAATTATTATAAACAAAGCATTAACTTTTTTAAAACTCTTATTGAGTGGTTTTGTTAGGTATGTTTATAAGAAGGGCTTTTTACGACAAATATTAAAAAAAAATTAATGTACAAGTTCGAAACAATTTTGTTAATTAACAATTATCTAACTTGTTAAAACATTAATTTTAAGTTAAATCTTCAACGGAAATAAATTCTTTGAAGTGTAATAAATACACCGCTGTTTTTTTAAATTTTTCAATTAATATTTAATGCCCCTAAAAAAATATTTTGTATGACGTACTCACTTTTGAGGCCGAGCGCGCCACCAATAATGTCGCGCGGAGGCCCATTTTCAGTCTTAAATTAAAATTATAAATAATGGAGATAGAACTCCGTGAGTTAAAACTTTTTAATCGAAAATTTCTTTCTCTTCAAGGATCTGTTTTGCAATGTCCGTTATCTCTTATGGTTCTTGAGTTATTACTTAAAATCAATATCGATTTTTAATTTTTTCGTTTTTTGTTAATAACAATTACAATTTTTATTTGAATTTCGCGTCGAATGAGCTATCGCTCATATTGTTCGAAGCCTTCTAACTACAACACAGGAAACACAATTCTCGACTAAAATAATAGCCTTTTGTGAATATGATCTTAACATCTCCATCTACAAATAACAATGCTTTAATCTCCTTCTACTTGTTATAACTAAATCATTATTATTTTGTTGTAAATAAATTCTAACAAATAAATGAAATAATATTTGAATCATTAAATTTACGGTTTCTTCGCATTTCCAGAAACCTCCTTTAATATCTGTTTAATATTTATAGACGACGTAACTGCCGTTAAAAATATAACAATCCGCAAGATGAAGAAAGCCTAAAATAGCCCACAATGGATTTAAATATTTAAGTAGTTTTCCCATAAATTTGTTTATTTATGTTGTTTCCCCAGAATTTAAATTCTCAGCAAACCAAGAAGGGAGACAAATGGTCTTGCAAAGTTAATTTTAATCCATACTAAATGGTGGAAAATTTTATGGTTTTTGGCCAAAAACTATTTTGCTGCTATAAGGAATACGTTTATTTTTATTTTTGGACAGTTTACGAAGGGTTATAGCCTATTCACATACATCAGTGACGTCTTAGTCACGGCTCAGTCATGGCACGTTAAGTTGGGCCAGTTCCCAAAAAAATTGTTGGGTTATTTTAAAATGGCCACGTTGACATATGTCACGCATAGTCACTCAGTCGCTTTTGGTCTTGTTTAAAGAATTCGTTCAGTCGTAACTTTTTTTATTTTTGAAGTGACCATCGCCGGGCAGATGCGAGTTGGACTGTTCCAAAAATGGCTACAAAATGCTCAGCTTCACCGAATTTCATTTCTTTTTAATAAAAAGCTCATAAAATTTAAAAAAGATTGTTGGAGCTCTTTTTCCAGATTCTTTTTTATTTTTTTTATTAATTCTGCGCCAGTTTAAAAAAATGGCGATTGAAATATTGAGTTTTTAAGAAAAACCTATTTTTACTTGATATAATATTTTGGCCTGAATATTGTTACTCGAGGGTTTTCGGGGTCATAAATCATAAATATGAGGTCAAAATTTGAAAAAATCTTTATCCAAGATGGCGGATCCAAAATGGCGGGTACCAAGATGACAAAACACTTAAAATTCGAGGAATATTGATAAAACTTATATACGAAAGGAAATGTATTGAAAAAACAAAAAAATAACAAAAATCCTAACAAATACCTTTCATAAAAAAAAGAGATTTAAAAATATGGTGATGTATTTATACTTTTAGGACAATTGTAAAAATACTAATAAATATTACACAGAATGTTTCAAAAAAGTTGTTCATAACATTTTTTATTTTTTTAAATCATTTAGCCTTTTTATATTAAAAATATATAATATATGTTTTATATATATATATGTATTATATTATATATATATATATATATATATATATATATATTATATATATATATATATATATATATATATATATATATATATATAATATATAATATATATATATATAAAACGGGATGTATAGAAAAATTATAAATTTTTAAAATTATAGCAAATTAAAAAATAGGTTTTAAATTTTGTATTAAAGTTTTTATAAAACAATTAATAACAATATGTAAAAATAATATACATAATTTAAAAAGAAACATATAATAAATTTAAAAAAAAAATCAAAAATACACGCTGTATAACTTTCGTGGGTATTTTATTTATTATTACAAAAATATACATATTCTATAATTTATTTCAGATTTTTAGATATGATAATAAAGTAGTAATAAGGCTTTTTAAATTTTGAGTCTTTTTAATATTTTTATTTTCTGACTTACACTGTATATTAATTGTGAGGTTTTTAATAACAATATATAAATATATATTATTCCTATCCAATTAATATATTTTTTTTGTAACACCCCGTATATTTTTTTATTATGCTATAACCAACTGCCCTCTAAAATATACACAAATTCTTTTTTCTCCAAATATTTTAAATAGAAAAATAGTATAGCATATTCTCCGTATTTTTAGTGTTTTTCAAGTTTGCTACGCGACATTTTGGATCCGCCATCTTAGATTAGCCATCTTGGATTTTAATTTTTTTAATTTTCGACCTCTAATTCATGGTTAGTGACCACAAAAACCCCTGAGTAAAATGTTTTATCCATATTTTCCGTATTTTAGGTATTTTTTTTTTATTTTGATACCCGCCATCTTGGGTTTCAAGTTTTTTAAACTTCTACCTCATATTCGTGATTGCTGACCCTAAAAACCTTCGAGTAAAAATATGCCTTATTCAAAGGCTTAAAATATCAGTTACTATTTTTTTCTAATTGGGGCAGAATTAAAAAAAAAAATCTCAAAAAATTGCTCTGAAAATCTTTTCCAAATTTTAGGAGCTTTTCCTTAAAAAAATTGAAATTCGGTGAAGCTGTGCGTTGGTGACTTTGATAATGGCGAAATACATGTAACTAAACCTTGCATTTAGTTTTGAAAAATATCCATGACAAGAAGCTCACTGAATGCATATAACAAAATCCCGTATTGATTGTATAATTTATCTTAATGGGGCCTTTGGTAATTTTATAAGGTCTCAAAACTTTAAAATAAAAACGGTTATTGGAAAAGTTTAAAAAATTTTCCATAAAAACATTTAAACTTCTTTTAAATAACCTATATCGGCTCCTTTTCTATCGGCGGTAGGGAGCCCTATTCCTCCATGTACTTCCCACTGTTTGTAGTCGTTCCATCCTAAATCCATTATTTTAAATAAAAGGTTTTTTAAAAAAATTAAGTATATTACCAGTCTCAGCCAGACGTTTGATTTTAAAATTTGATTTTTCTCGTTCTGAAAAATAAAAATAAAGAATTAAAAAGAACCTTTGAACATATTTTTCTGCAAAATCATATCTTGTAGATTATTATACATATTTTTTAACCTTCATTTTCACCACATCGGTCAAACGTAGTTATATCTATAAAAATGTATCAACTACAGTGCAGACTCGAGAAGTGTGTTTCCTGCGAAAAATGGCTAGAAAGCTTCGAAAAATATGTGCGATAGCTCATATTTTTCTAAGCTAAGTTAAAAACCACAAGAGATAGCGGAAATTGCATAAAAGATTCTTAAAGGGGAGAAATTTTGATACAAAAGTCCCAACTTTCGGAGTTTTATCTCCATTATTTATAATTTTAATTTAACGCTGAAAATGGGCCTTCGCAAGACATTTTTGGTTGCCCGCTCGGCGTCACAACCGAGTACGTTAAACTAAATAATTATTTTTAGGGTATTAAATATTAATTGAAAAACTGTATGTTAAGAACACTTCACAGAATTTATTCCCGCTGAGAGTTTATTTTAGAGTTAGTTTTTTAATAAGTTAGACAATTGTCAATTAACAAAATTGTTTTGAACTTTCATCCTCATTATCAAGGGTGGATTTGCGCAAATGCTAAGTGTGCTAGAGCCTAGGGCGGCAAATATTATGGACGGTCAATTTACGATAAATAAAAAAAAATAAAATCGTAATTTAATTAAAAAATATATATATTTAACGAGTAGATAAAAAAATTCTGACCAAGTTCGCTCAGCCTGGGCTTCTATTGAACGCATTAAATCATTTAAGATCAACTATGGAACAAGAAAAACTAGAAGCTTTAGCAATATTAAATATTGAACCATACAAATAGCATTAAATATAATTATATAAATATTGATTTTACAAAAAAAAAGTTTAAAGAAAAATGTTAGTATAGGGTTTTACCTATAATTAAATACCACATAGTTTATAAAAGGCCTCTTTATTTTAAGAGTTTAATTTACATTTTGTTTTTATATTATGAAATTTGTTTGTTTTAAAGAATTGTTATTTAATTTTTTGTATGTTTTTTTTTTGTTAAATTTGTTTATTTAATTTTTGTTAGAACTACTGGTGTAGTTTACTTTTTTTTAAGCTAAATTTTTTTTTTGGAAAAAAATATTGACATTTTGGGGGGGAAAAATTTTAAAACCCGGCCCTGCTCTTTTTACTTTAAAAAAAAGCTTAAGAAAAATTACGTATAAATTTTTTGTTTGTAAAGCATTTGGTATATACATATTTTAAAAATAATGGATTAAAATTTTTTAAAAATTTTAACCTTTGTTTATGAAATTTTTTAATTTAAAAAAATGAAAAATCAGAGTAATATTGTCAAATAAAATTATTATAAACAAAGCAAAATTTTTAAAAATTTTATGGCGTGATCTTGTTGGCTTTTCCCCTTATTTAAGCATTTTTTTTTAAATGTCTAAAGAAAAAAAGTTCGAAACAATTTTGTTTATTAACAATTGTCTAACTTGTTGAAAAATTAACTTTAAGTTAAATTTTCAAAGGAAATAAATTCGTTGAAGTGTTCTGAATACACCACATTTAAAAAAAAATCAATAAATATTTAATACCATAAAAAACATTTAGTGTAACTTACTCTGTTTTGACGCCAAGCGAGCAAACAAACCAAAAATGACGCGCGGAGGTCCATTTTCAGTGTAAAAAAAAAATTAGAAATAATGGAGATAGAACTTCGGAAGTTGAAGTTTTATCGAAAATTTCTCCTTTCAGGGCCCTTTTTTCAATTTTTCGCTATCTTTTTGTTTTTAGTTATCATCAAAAATAAAAAGGCTTTTTTCGTTTTTTTTTCGCAATTAAATTTTTTGGGAAAAAAATGCTCAAAACGCCTTCTTCAGACTAGCATTAGCCTCGACTGAGCTATCGCACATATTTTTCGAAGACTTCTAACTATTATTTGCAGAAAACACACTTCTCGACTAGACTAATAGACTGACCGTTGGCCCGATCCCCATAAAGATTTTTAAAAAGGGGTTTTTTTTATTTTAAATTTTTTTTACATTTGTACAATATAAAATTATAAAAATTATGGTATATATTTTGAGTTTATTTTATTTTAAAGTAGATTTAAATTTTTTAGTAACGATCACTAACTGTTTGTCTTCTTAAGAATATCTTAAGTGCCCAGAGTGAGTAATCTTTCCATTTTTTTTTGCTCTTTTATTTCCTGTTTAATAAGAGGGTATTATCCTCTGTTAAAAAACAAAGAAATACTTTCTTGTTATTGAAATATTTTTCATAAATTTAAATTAACTAAAAAGGGGGGGGTTTTCAACGCTATAATAATTCTGGCGAAGCAGGGTATTGCTTTGATATCATTAATTAATTTTTTTTTTATAATATTTTAGCTTTAAAATTTCATCAAAAAAAATTTAAAAAACTTACTTCTTTGTTGATGTGTTCATATCGAAAATGCACTTGTAAATTTTTTTATTTTGTAATTTAAGCTGCGAGGTAAAAGCTACAATTTTGTGTATAAATAATTTTAATAGAAAATAAAAAAAGAAAATTAATGTATGAAGGATTTAAAGGCCTGAAACTGTCCAAAAAAATTTTGGGGAATTATTGATTAGTTTATTATATTCATTTAGTTTTACAAAATATCCAGCCATATTCAGGGTGTGTATATGGGCAATCTCTCATAATCTAATAGAAAAACCCAAAAATATTTACAAGTTTCCCTATACTTTTTTCCTTTCCCCCCTCTACGGAGATACAGGTACATAATGGACGCCCCGAAAATAGGTTTTGTTTTAAAAAACTTTTTAAAAAACTAGGGTAAGTAAATATTTTTTAAAAATAATGGCTACTAGATAAGTCTTCTTAAAATAAACCCATTAAATCATATTGGGGTTTTTTAGTTTGAGGGACGGACTAGCTCTGACACAATAATAGCAATTTCTTTAAAACCCTGTATGATAAAGGTTAACAAATTATTTTTGGAATTTAACCTTAAACAAAAAAAAATATTTTGATTGGCATCGATAAAATCAACTGTTTGAGAAATCAAATATCATTTGTTATTTTTTTTCATTAACAAAGTGTTTTCTTATTGTACGTTTTTTAGGGAAAATTTTTTTTGGGGCCATTTTAGGGAAAAAAACTTTATTTGAACGTATGTCCCAAAAGTCCCAACTTTTGAGATACAGGGTGATAAAAAATTTTTTAAAATAAATCATTTTTTTTAATATCTGTAATACCACTTTAGTATTTTAAAAAATTGGGATAAATGTAAAATGTATCAAAACATATTTTAGTGTACCAGTTTTTTTTTTTTTCACCAGTGGCGTTCGTACGAAAAATTTACCTGCCTATTTTGGACAAAAAAAAAAAAAAAACATTCTTCCTACGGGGTTTTCTCTTGGCTTTTCAGTTTCCTGTCTAATCGACGTATATCAGTTACTGTAGATGGTCATTCTTCCAGCTTCTACCCAAAAAAATCCTGGGGGGCCCCGGGCTCAGTGCAACCCCCGCTGTTTCTTCTATACATTAACGATCTTCTTTTTTCCACAATCAATCCTTCGAAGTTTTGCTGACGATAGTACCCTCCACCCCAGTATTCAATTTCTTAAGCCACCATGAATTTTGATTTGGAAAACACCCCCCTCAATGCAGATATCTTTTTTAAAGATTAAACTTTTTAAAATTTTTTGGGCCCAAAAATCGTGTTCAGTTTAATGCCTCGAAAACAAATTATGTTCGTTCGAAAAAAATGTCTGCCAACGCTCATGCCTCACATTTGAGGGCCCCGTTCTGAGAACAAAGAGTGGTTTAACTTGGGGTTACCTTTGAAAAAAACCCAACCCAAAACCATAACATCCAAACCTCGACAGTTTAAAAAAAAGCGTTCCCTTTCAGCCAGAAAATATTTCTCTTCTTACAATCTGCCTCTGTTTATCCCAAATCAGCCCCCCTTTAAAAATTTTCTTATGTCTGGGGAATGGGTCCCCTACAACATTAGCATTCTGTACTCCATTCAAAGAAGAGCCGTTCGTCTTGTTAATGATCCAACGTCACAGAAAAGGTTCCCCTTCTTGCCCACCGTCGAGCCATGGGGATCTGTCGCTCTTCTATAAGTATTTTTACGGCTTTTTTTGAGGAGTTGGTCATAATTCCTTTTTTCGGCAGCTCCTGCGAGCAAACGTATGCAACTTTTATGCATCCTTTCAGTTCAGTTGAAGGGTTCCCTTTCTTCGTTCCTTCATCCCTAGAGTGTTAAGGCTATGGAACTTTTGCCCCAAAAGTATTTCCTTCTCCCTCCCAATCTATAAATATTTAAGTCCCGTGTGAACAAACTCTTTTCACCCACTTGGACACCCACGGTATTAGTACTGTGGTATCGCCTTGTGGACTGTCCCAAATAAAAAAATATTTACCGGGCCATAATTTTTTTCAATCTGATTAGAGCTTTCAGAACCTCCAAAAGGGCCTTTTTCGTCGCTGTCGCTGTCGCTTTCAAAAATATAAATTTTTATTCTAAATAAATCGTATTATTCATAATATTTTAAGTTATTTTTTCTGGATACGTGAATGTCAAATTTTTAACCCGAATAATATAACAAAAAGCGGCGAAAACATGTCATGGCCAAAGCCACGGCTTGGAAAAAGTGTAAAATTTTTGATCAAAGTGGCTTAATAATAAAATTTTCCTAAATAATTTAACTATTTTTAACCTTTACTTAAAAGATGATACAAGACTTAAATTAAATTTTCTGCATAAACTTGCCTCAAAGGCTTTAGGAATTTTGCCTGTGCATAGTTAATAAAATGCAAAAACAACCACCTCCAGGATTATCTAAAAATTAAATTATGCTTTAAAAATGTAAGACTTAAGAGTGCATTTAAGGACGCGGAGACTAACAAACTCCCACTACCACAATTTTCGTATAGCCGCATTATAAATATTATATTTTAAAAAATTGATACTATTAGCCGTTACTATGTGGTAATTAATCATCATGAAGAACACTGATAAATAAAACTACTATGTTTTTTTACCACTAAAATATTTTCACAATTATTGTTACTGCAGTTTCAACTCACAGAGTCATTTTCAAACAAAAATCTTTTTCAGACTAAAGTATCAATACAAAAATAAGGTGAATTTATACCTCTAAGTGGTAAATATATTCTTAGGAAGCGGCGGAGCAATTAACAGTTTATTATGGTTTGGCGACAGTAAATAGCGGGGAAAATACAAGTTCGGTTTGGTCATTAAGCAGATGTACATTATTATTTTTATTGCCTTTGTATATTTCTAGGGGTTCCAGATAGTTTAATTTATGGCCCTTGGTTGAATAGTGTAATATTTCTATATTATTTAAATTAGGGAATTTGTGTTTTTGTTCTAAACAATGATTAGCAAAAGTAGAGTTTGTCTTTTGTAGTCTATATTATCTAAAATGTTCTAAATAGCGAGTTTTTATGCTCCTACCGCTTTGTCCTATATAAAAGTTATCACATCCTGAACATTTCAACTTATAAACTCCTGATTTATTAAATTTGTTGGTTTTATCTTTAACGTTATAAATAATATTCGATATATTGTTCAAAGATTTAAAAGCAACTTTAATATTGTGTTTGGATAGAGTGTTGGCTATTTTTTCTGATAGGGTGCCGCAATACCATAGGGATACATATTTTTGGTTATTTTCTTGATCTTTAATTTTTGGATAGATTAATTGGTCTTGGTCTTGGTCTTGCAAGTCTGGTCTTGGTCTTGGTCTTGCAAGTCAAAAGCAGGTCTTGGTCTTGGTCTTGGTCTTGGTCTTGCTGCAAGAGTCTTGCTGGTCTTGCTTTTTTTAGAAGTAATAATTTAAACTAAGTAATCTTTATAATATGTTTTTTTTAATACCTAAAGATAAATAAAGATGAAGACTATATTTTTGCTTAAAAATTTTAAAATATACCAATTTTAATCTTACACGTACATTTGAATTATTTGATTAAAAGCATATTTTAAATAAAAGGCCTTCATTTTTAGTTGTGAAATTTTCGTGAAAATGATTCTGATATGTAAACATTGGTTTGATTAAAAAAAAGTTATTCACGAAACTTTTCAGTTTATATGATCTTTTTACCTTCAAATTAGTCAAACTTTTACCGTACAAAGTTTGTACACATGCTTTATAAACAAATAAAGCTCGATTCTCCGAAACCGTTTATAATAGTGAAAAGCTGAACATACAAACAGGATAGAAAAAATGGCCTAAAATGGGCAATTATTTTCTATTTCAGAATTTTCCGAAGAATCCACTGCCACTCACTTATTTTTAGCTTTTAACCTAAAATAAAAAATGTATGGCAAAAAATCAATTTAAAAAAAATCGCCACTCTGTATATTATGCTGGAAATTGTTAAACTGTCATATAGAAACAATATCGACGTAGATTGTAGTTAAGTTGTCGGAAAAATTTCTTACAACTTGAGGACAACTTGGCCAGAAATAGTTACGGTGCAATTTATTGTCGGTAAATTGTATTTTTTATATATTCGTATGGCATATATGCAGTATAACAAAAAGAGAACAAATTCTTTTGGCATTGTTTTGACGTCTTCATCTAAACTGAAAGTAATATTTAAAATCCATTTATATAAAAAAGTATTTCTATATGAAATGACAAATATATTTTTTAATTAATCCATTACTTTTATATTTATATCTTGGTTTTAAAAAGTAATCTAATGGTGCCACTTTTTACAGTGTGGAACAAAAATAATGTATTTCTGGATTTCGGAAATTTTTGATCCAGCCTGTCAGTGACATCACTAGAGAGCTAATTTAAAAAATCATTAGGAATATAAAAGTAATTTTTAGCTTCTATAACTTTTGTATCCCTGGTTATTCTCTGTCGTGAACGGTTTCGGAGATATCGAGCTTTGTCGGACCATTGGGTCACAATCTTATTATTTTTGAAACATGTTATTAAATTTACTCGTTATCGTTATTAGAGCACTGTATAAAAGAGCAAAGTGATCGATTTAATTATTATTTTATTAAAGAAACTTGTTACTCATTAAATAATCGCCGTATTGGCAGTTCTCGACACATATTTTTTCATGTCTGTATGAAATACTTCTGTATATTGGATATGAAAATTGCATTTTATAATATTAAAAAAAAAGGAGCAGAAGTGCAAGAGTCTTGCAGGTCGGTCTTGGTCTTGCAAGCGCAAAGGCGGTCTTGGTCTTGGTCTCGGTCTTGGTTTTGCTGCAAGACCAAGACCAAGACCGCAAGACCAAGACCGGTCTCGCTCATTACTATTTGGAGGCATTAAACTGAATAAGATTTTTGGCTCCCCAATCCAAGATTAGTTTTATGTCATGTGAAAAAAATAACTGCCATACCCTGTGCTTGTTTTTCAAATCAGGTTTAGAGGCTGTCTTGAAATTAAATATTAGAGTGGTGGGTATAATTGTGGAAGAGTTAAGATCGTTGATGTGAAAAAGAAACAGTGTTGGTTTCAGTGCTGATCCTTGGGACACCACTGCATTAATTTGGTAGAAGCTGGAAGAATGACCATCTACAGTAACTGATATACGTCGATTAAAAAGACAACTAGAGAGCCAAGAACAAAATTTAGGGAGAAGACGGTAAGAAAAAAGTTTGCTAAGGAGCCCATCATGCCAGACCTGGTCAAAAGCTTTGGACATGTCAAGGGCAACCATCTGGGATTAACCAAGAAACTTAAGCGGCTTGTTCCAGTTGTGTGAGATGTAGAAAAGATCAGCTGTGGATCCTCTGTAACAGAATCCATACTGTCAGTCATGTAAAATTTTGTGTTATTCTATCCAAAGATTTGGAAAATAATATTTTTTTTTCCATGACCATAACAGAAAAAAGAGTTATAGGTCTATAGTTAGCAGGAAGAATGCCCGTGTCGTACGAGACTTGAAAGAGGCGAGTTAAGATTGGTGCAAGCTCGGGAGCACATTTTTTTCCATATTTTATGTATATTTCAGAATATTTTTGTTGATAAAATCAGTGCTTTAAGATGAAGTATGTAAACCGAAAATATCGAAAAAAAACTAGAATACTTAACCCAAAAATAACTATTTGAATGACCATCATCCGAAAATTTAATCGACCGTTAAGGTATCCTCAAAATATTTCTTTTTTATTTCCATGCGAATAAATCCAAGTCTTGCAGCGGAAACAATTTATCTTGTAAAGTTTTTTTTTTCAAATATTGGATTGTCACAATTAAAAGAATAACTCAGCTGTAAAAAATGTTTTAGATAAACTTACCTATTTTAGATTTTGCTTTAATTAAACCAAGATTTTCTGGCAAAAGCATAATGAAGAACTATCGAGTCACAGTCACACGAGTCAAGATGAATCTAATTAGATTTTATCTCTATAAATTTTTAGTTAAAAAAGGCATTAATGCAAAATAATAATCATTTAAATACCGATGTTCTGTAGATAAGTTGTTTATTTAGAATATTTGGTGTTCGAGGCATAATGTTTTTCTCAAAAACGGTATAAGTTATCAATAATTTTCAAAAACTATATGAGAGCCAACACTTAAATCTAGGCTTCTGCTGTAATAGTTTTTTAAATTTGGATTTAGTTTTTAATATTTCCTCGAGTGAAAGTCACCCTAAAATCGGTTATGTTTAGATACTATACTCATATTTGAAAAATCCGTTACAACAGAGGCACAGATTATTTTCTTACCTTTAAAATGGTGTATAATTTATGTCATTTAAGTGAAAAATAGTTAACGAAAAACGTTATCTCCTGTAGGCTTGCAATCGGGAACAACATCGCATCGATACACCGAATTTGGAAAAACCTAAATAAAATATAATATTTTTAATGCGGCTATACGAAAATTGTGGTAGTGGGAGTTTGTTAGTCTCCGCCCACCGTCTCCGCGTCCTTTCACCCGACCCCTAAGGTGTAGCGAAAATGCACTCTTAAGGAAATGTAAGTACCAAAAATTTCTTATCTTGTTTCTGGTGAAGTTTCAACCAATAAAACTGATTCACTAACAATTGTATTACCTATTTTTTTGCGGCTAAAAGAAAAAAATATACTACCTTTTTATCTTTAATTTAACGAAAATAAATGTTTATGCACAATGGCTACCAATAATTTTAATCAATTAACAAACCCAAAATATACTTTTGTGTATAAAATAATAATTTAAGCATTTATTATAAAACAATGCCGAAACAGAAATTTAATAATATTTAATTTTCGTTTATTTTGGTATTTAATTATTTAATTTCAATTTAAAACTTTTTGAGAAATATTGTTTTGAAAGTTTAGTTTGGGGTAAAATAATCATTTATTTAAATTATTAAAGGACTTTAAATTGATTTCGGGAAACTCCGGCCAGTTGGGAGGTTGAAAAGTGAAAATGAATAACAATGGGAATATTCAGAATTAGAGGATCAATAGTTTAAAATCTTCAATAATATATTTTTTGAGTTGAAAGCAATTTAGTTCGAAATTGAAGTTTTTTTATTGTAACATAAATTTTATAGAAGCAAAATAAAATTAATTTATTTGTTAAATTATGTCGGTTAAGATTAATAAGTAATACAGTTATTTAAAATTGGTAAAAAATTTGTGGGGTGATGTTGGGGTGATTTGAGGGGACATTTAATAACACCGATCCACAAAGAAAAAGTGATGTGTGCTGGGAGTCGAATTAGGATTTTCTGGCGTAATTTTTCCCGCTAAACACGAATCTGAAATCAAAATTGGGGGTCAAAGAGCAAAAAACCAAGAAAAACCCAAAAAACCCATAGGGTACATTTACCGGCAGAAACCTGCTACCACGATATGTTTGGACTACTACTAGACAGACAGGTCCAGTGTAGTAGAAACATAGGCAGGGAACTGATGAATTTACTACTGTCCGCTTCGATCGACATGCATGATTAACCGAACGATATCCCAGTTTGTAATATGCTTTCGGACGGGTGTGTTGTATGGTTTAAGGCACGCTTAAAAGTTACGAAAAATAAATTAATGCGGTCTAATCTGCTGAGAAAATAGTTGATACTTAATACCGCTATTTATAAATAGGGAATTAAATACCAACAGCTTTATTGCCAAAGCAAAATAAAAAGTAAGTTCTCTAAACCCAAAACTCATTTCTAAAATTAAAATAGTATGCAATGAAAAAATAAATAATTATAAACTTAAAAAATATTCTAAAATGAAATTATAATAAATATTCAAACAAAGCTCCTTCTTGCGCAGGGCAATATCCCAAACGATCGTAAAAACCCCGTCTAACGTTTGTTAGCATATTAGGGCTGATAGTTTCTTCGATTTTTATTCGAAGTTCTTCTAAATTATTAGCCCTTTTATGACCTTAAACCTTATTTTTTAAATAACCCCACAAAAAGAAATTATTAGGAGCAAGGTCTGGTGATCTCGCGGGCCACAAACTAGTCCCACGTCCACTAATCAAACGGTTAGGAAAGGTAAACGTTTAAATATCTTTGATCAATACGTCTATTGTAAGCGGGACAGAAAGCGCCAGAAAATTCTAGTCGGATACCCAGCATGCGTCAAGATGACCCTATATTAAATTTAAAATATCATTGGTAAAGTCTTTTACTAAAACCCAAAGATACCTTTTAAATATTGTATTAACTAAGTTTTGGCCACAAGAAGGGAAAGAAAGCCACATCAGCTTATCCTTGAAAAGCTTTTCAAATTAAACCTAAAACCTGGCTTAAGTTAGATTTTTTGACAATGAAAGGAAGTTCCTAATTCTTTTCTCTATTATTTTTATTTCCAGCTCTTGCGGGTGGAGTTACAACTTCCGAAATTAGGTCAGCCTGCAGATATTTAAGTTTATCATGTTATATCTCAAAGACCTAAATCGAATACGATTATAAATTTTTAGTTTAATTTCATTGTTATAATTGTGTTTTCTCGCTAAGAATAATTCGGACTTTAGTTCAATTTTTATCTAGTTTATTTCATAGTATTACCGTTATCTTTTTCCAATCAAAAGTTTTAAAAACTAGGTCAATAAAAATTGTTTCCCAGTTTTCGACTGCTTTGCTAGTAACTCTTTGTGATGTACGGTAATAAATTTTAAAATTTAGAGATTGACCCAGTTTCTGTAACTAACAAAACAGAGGTTTTATCAGTCATACTATAAAATATTTTAAAATAAATTCAGTTATCATTCTTTCTAATATATATATATATATATATATATATATATATATGTGTGTATATATATATTGTTTATTTGTTAATTTTCTTTGACCTTTGCCTTGATATATTGTTTATGGTTTTCCAAAATTTTCTGGATTTCTTGGGGATAATCAGGCAATATATAAAAACAGTTGCTTACTAAGCAATTTTCTTCAATTTATGTCAATTACGACGTTTCGGGCCCGGAAGGGCCTTCATCAGGATATAATTTGATTTTTTTGAGAACAAATCTCTGAATACAAACATTTTTTTGATTGAAATTTTACCTATACAATATATTAACATTTAATTTTACCTTAAAACTAAGGGGCTTCTTACGAAAAACACTCATTTTTATTGTTGTGCAATGCATTTAATACTTGAAATGACAAACAAACACTTAACATTTAAAACAGTTATATTCACAATAAACGGTCTTCGTTTCAACTATTTATTTATTTTTTTAATTATTATTTATTTTTTGATAGTTTATAGAATTACTAGCACCATCTTACCATTTAACCAAAAAGAATAAATATGTGTTTAATATCAAGAACTGTAAAAAACTGTAAAATATATTTTAAAATAGCAGTGAGGTAGAATTCTTTGCATATAGATAATAATATAGAAATTTGTTTTATTTTTGTTTGTGGTCATCTTGGGGCAGAAGTAAAAGATTTTTTTAAAATTTATTTTAATAAATGTGTTTTTTTTTAAATTTTATATATATTATTATATACTGATTATCTTGTTGTGTAACTTTTTTTTTAAATTATTAATGAGATTGCAATAATGCATACTTAAATTCTTTGTGTCTGCCTTTGTGTTTATTGCCTTTTTATTTTTTGAATAAAAACCATTTCTAAGAATTCTCTTTTTGTGTATTTGTTTCTGTTTAAAATTTTGTATTTTCAAAATCAAAAGTATGTTTTTTTCGGTGGAGTGGTTTGTTAGAGCAGTTTGTTGCGTTTGTCGTATTTATGACTATTTAGTCTGTTTTTTAAATATTGGCTTGTTTGTCCTAAGTAAACGTTTACACAGTCCTTGCAAGAATTTATATATAATATGGTTTTTTTGGGTTTTTTTTCAATTTTTTTATTTGTCATAAGGGCCCAATTTACTTAAAAATTATCTTCAAATCTCAAGAGCAAATTGAACTTATATATATATATATATATATATATATATATATATATATATATATATATATATATATATATATATATATATATATATATATATATATATTTCTTACGAAAACTTTACGTTATTCTTGTCGAGAAATTTGTTTACATACTAATCTTATTCGAGTTTTTAATTATTCTAATGTTCGTGGACGAGTTTTATAAACTTTATTTTCGGCAGCACTCCACAGAAAGAAATCCAGAGGTGTTAGGTCTGGACATCTAGGAGGCCATGCTACAAAAGGACTATTGCGACCAATCCAGTTATCTTGAAAATTTTCATAGGGCCCTACAGCTGCAGCATTATGGATCGGAGCGCCATCTTATATATGTATATATATATATATATATATATATATATATATATATATATATATATATATATATATATATATATATATATATATATATATATATATATATATTATATAATATATATATATATATATATATTATATATATATATATATATATATAATATATATATATATATATATATATATATATATATATATATATATATATATATATATATATATATATATATATATATATATATATATACAGTAAAGGCACCGTACTGCGAACATAGGAGGCTCCTGGACAATTTTGGATGTACCCAATTCTAAAATACCGATATTTTTGTGGTTTGCATTTTAATTTCTGTCTCTTTTCCTCACATGGCTCATTTTTGGTTGGGACTGGTGGGAAGTGCGGTGATAAATTCGGGAGAATTATCTGCCAACTTTAGTTTTGTACTGCGTTTTTATTTTCAGTAGAGAATGCAATGCTCAAAGGCAGGTTGCAGGAGCTGGCTACCGTCGACCGACTTCGATCGTATTTCTTATCAGCAATAAATTTAAAATTAGTTGTTTACGAGACCGAAACGTTTGCTAGGTCTTAAGAACCAAACAGTTTTTCCTAATAAAATAAAAAAATTCTCTAATAGATAATAAAACTTAAAAGATGTTCTTAAAAAATAAAAAATCTGCATTCATAGAAATAACAAAAAAAAAAAGAAAATCCTTCTACTTATCGAAGATGCTCAAATAAACCACCTTCTTGAGCCAAACAATAACCAAGATTGTCATAAAAACGCCTTCTGACATTTGCTAAAATATTAGGGGTAATATTCTAAAGAATTCTCAATTTGCAATTGCAATTCTTGTAGATTATTAACCCTATTCTCCGAAATCCATAAATTTGTGATTTTACGTGACCCCAAAAAAAAATCGTTGGGTGAGAGATCAGGTGATCGAGCGGGCCATAAGATGGTTCCGCGTCCTGTCATAACCTGTTTGTAAAAGTGTTATTCAAATATTCTTGAACCAACACACTGTTATGAGCAGGACAGCCGTCATGTTGAAACCAAATATCTGCAAATCTTGGCCCTGCTATCTTCTAATTTCTGGAACAATGCGAACTGCAAAAGTTCCAGATATTTCGGACCAGTAAGAGCACCATCAATGAGAATGGGCCAATCATATTTTTCTCCCAACATACCACCCCAGATATTTAATTTTTGAGGATATTGTGTTTAACTCGAAAAACCGATGTAAATTTTTCCTTTGACCAGTAACGGGTTATGGCAGGATTGTGACGACCATGAAGTGGAAATGTCGATTCATCAGTAAAAACAATGTTTCGTATGAAATTTTCATTGTTATTTTCCATTTCCATTACAGTTTCAAAATTGCATTCTCATAAAATGATCATCAGGGAAAATTTCATGG
>JAHBCN010014737.1:0-22104 GCA_019359885.1 Listronotus oregonensis
ATTAGTGAAAAAGTATATGGTTTTTTTGCTTTTTTGTTCTTTTGGGATTATATCAGAAATTTGGTAATCTTTTTATGTAATTTTTGTATAATTTATTTAAATTAGTTTTTTAAATTTTTAAAAATAAAACTTTTTCCATAACTATGTGTCAAAATTGCGGTTTTTGGACTATTTGTTTTTTTTTTTTTTATAAAAAAAAGGGGAAACCCCCAAAAAATAACAAATACAGTTTTTTTTAAAAAAAACAAATGTTAATTAAAATTTTGTACTCCATAAGAAAATTGATTTTTTTTTGTTTTTAAAAAAAAAATGCGTTAATACATTACAATATGATTTTTAAAGCTGACATTTAAATTATCCCATTTTAAAGGATTTTAATTGGGTATTAACCATTTTAGACAAGCGCTTGATGCCGGTACCCTTCTCGGCTCCGAAAATACCTGGAAAATACAGAGTTAAGCTTTTGTTTCCTGTCTCGCAATCTAAAAGTTGCGAAATTTTCCCTTTGCTTTTACCTGCCTAATTGAATTTTGTCTTTTGTCGTGTTTTTTTAAAAATTTTGCAATATAAAAATAAAACCCGGGGTTCAGCAATTAACCCTAAAAATTGGGAAACGTTTTTCAGTAAAAAAAAAATATTTTTTGTATCACACCACGATCCACGAAAAATCGGTTTTTTGTCCCAAAAACCCAATATTTAATTTTCTACCTTGGCAATAACAGTTTAAAAAAAATTTAATGTATCTTTTTCATACATGATCCTTTTAAAATTTTTAAAATACTTTAAAAAATTATTTGTTTTTAACAAAACAGATCGACATAAATCAACATTTTCTGGGGGGGGCCCCTTATTTTTTTTTTGAATTTTTAATACGTTTCTTAAAAATTTTTTGATTACAATAGTATTATTTTAATTATTTTTTTCATTTTTCCCTGTGTATAAAAAAAACAACGAAAAATTTTCACGTATTTATTCTTCTGTTTTTTTTTTATTCAAATTACTGTATGTTAAATAGTTTCTGTTACTAAATATGAATACGAAATCCTTAAAATTGTCTAAAAATAATAATGGTTTTTAAAAACAAAAATAAAGAAATGTTTAAAATTTTTTTTTAAAATTTTTTTTTAATAATTTACATTTTTTAAGAAAAAATTTTGTTTTTTAAATAACACACTCATAATATATTTTTGGTTTTTAAAAATTTAAAAATATTTCCCAAAAATTAAAAAAAAATGCCCCCATAAATTGATCCCAAAAAGGGGTTTTGAGATTAAAAAAAAAGTCCCCTGGTATGGTATAATTTAAATTAAAAAAAAAAAAAGGTTGACAAGTTTTTTTGGAAAAATTCCCTTTTAAATTTTTAAAGCGCGTGCCAAATAAATATTTTGTCTAATAATTTTAAAATGGCGCGATTAATCAATCATAACTGTGGCAAAGACGACCCAAAATTGATATTTTTTTAAAACACAATATAAAATTTAAAAAAAAATAAATTCCCTTGGGATAGTTAAAACCCAGGCGCTGGTCCTGTCAAATGTTTTAAAATCAACCCAAATCTGTTTAATTCTGTTTAAATGAATGGGTAAATAATTCAATTATTTGTTTCTCTTTTCTTTTGTTTTTTTGGGAAAAAATAAATAGTTCTTAAAAGGAGCAGGGGGTTTTTTTGACAAACAAACAAAAAGAAAATTTGTTATAAAATTTCCAGCTTCAGCTACATGACCTACAAATAATGGTTAATAAAAAAAACCTCTTTTTTTTCCCTATGAGGGTAAGGCACCAAGGTACGTTATTTACGAAATGCTTTTTGGTTTTTTTGTTAGACCCCTTTTTTTAATATTTAATTTTCTAAATTGCTGTTGGATTTTGACTGCTTAACCTTGGGTTTATCGACCAATTTCGATATGAATTTGGGTATTATGTCTTAAAGCCGGGCCCAACACTACCATTTGGCGAAAGTTCGGCAATGTGCGAAAATTGTTTTTTAAAAAAAGCGTCCCGTAAAAATTTTTGTAAAGGAAAATCTTGAATTTCAGTGGCGTGGCGTTGCAGTTCAAAATGGACAGTGATGAAGAGCGGATGGTTGTCGCTGCTAGTTGTGTGATTTTCAGCAGTGTTTTATTATTACAAAATAGGAAAAAGAACGGAAAAAAAAGAAGATGGTGGATTTTGTCTTTAAATAAAAAAAAATTAAAATAGTCTAATAAGACCTTGCTACGGAAAAAAATTCATAATTTTCACTGCTGTTACTTAATATAATGATAAAAAAAAATCTAAATAAACTAAAAAAAAAATTTCAAAACGCTACGTGGAAAATAAACAGCCGCCTAAGGGCGTTTAATTTCCCCCAATTTAAAAGTTTTGCCCATTTTTGAAAAAAGAATAAATCAAGCTATTTAACTTAGGCACAGGATATTATACATAAAATGATGTTAGATTTTTTCATATAATCTAAATCTATCATTATATACAGGGTGTTCTATTTAACATAAGGTAGTTGACGTACTACTTCCTGAGCTTTAAAAAAATAGTTAAATTAATTTTTTTCTCAATAACCCCCGACGTTTTGACTTTATTAAATAACTGGCGAAACATTGCCATCAAAGAGTTTTTTTTTTTTCTCAATTCTACAACCGAGCACTCCACGCTAAATTTTTTTTTTAATAAATTTCCCCAGGCATCAGCCACTTTATTTCTATTCTTATGTTCTGGAATCTGGGGTTCCAAAAATTGCAGGTTCATTTTCATATAATTGTATAAACTCTAACGTTAACTCGTTGCTCCATTCCATTTCAGCAAATAAAAAACAAATCAACCCGCCCCAAAAGTACAAAACGAACTGGGGGTGCACAAAAAAAAAAAAACATATAAACAAAGCCGTAGCGTCTGGGAGCGATGCCGAAGTTAACTACGCGGCACTTCGCGTACTACGAGCTTCTTTCATTCGTGCCAGTTTACCGACAGCCTCCTGGAAAATGAAAATGGGGTCTTTGTAAAAGGTGGGGCCCCCCACACGCCACGCGAATAAGCTCGAATACCGAATGTTCGCCGAATACACGTAGTGTCTGGGACCGGCTTAAGCCTTTTCGACAGTCACAAGATAAAAAAGATATATTACTAGTGGTATGAGGTTGATAAAAGTTGAACAGCATTTAATACTTTTATAGGTACATTTCTCAATATTTTGTATTTGTACCCTGTAGCGTATGTTGGGGAGGGGGTTATTTCCAGCCCGCCCTTTACACGTCTTAAAAGAATTAAATAGTTTTGGGAAACTTTAATAAATTTACTATATACTGTTTGTACCCTAATAAGTTAAAACGCATCTGCAAACGTCAGTAAAAAAAATAAAACAATATTTTCTTTAAGGGGGGGGGGGGGTGTAAAGGTTTAAACTTTTTTACATTTTTTTTTAAAAATTTTAAAGTATAACATCTCAAAAATATTTTTTTTAAATTTTAAGGGCATCCAAAATTTACAATTTGGGTAGTTTTAATGAATGTTGCTCCAACTCAGTTTTCGCACCTTTAGCTACCTGCGCTAGCTTAAAAAAAAATTTAAATCGTTTAACCCAATAAATTTTAAAGTCGGTGCCCCATTTTGAAAAACTACAAACCCATCGTTTTAAAAATTTTACACGTATCATACAAATAACTATCAAGTGGCGTCGAGTTTTTTTTATTTTTCAATTAGTATCAATCCTATAAAAAGGGTTGATTTTATTGTAAAAAATGGCATTTAATTTTAAAATGATCAAAAAATTTCAAAATTGATAAAATAAAAAAACTCGGGTCAATTAAGAAAATTAATTATCTAACAAAACACCAGCGGAGAACTTGCAATAAATTTATAAAAACAATTCTTATAAAAAAAATTTTTGGAAAAATTTTTTTTGGGCCAAAAAAACTTTACCCCCCCTTTTAAAAAAATTTGTTTTGTTACATTATATGATCCTTTAATAAAATAATGTTTTTCAAAGCAATTTTAATTTTTTTTTCTTTTTTCAGGTAAGTTCCCAACCATTACTTCGTAAATATGTTTTATTTCTTATATATGGTAAGTAGTAGTAGTCAAAATCAGTTAAAAACATTTATCACCTAATTATGCGATTGTACAATCCTATTTTTTTGGAAATATTAAACCCCTGAATCCTTATTTACTACCTTGCAATTTCTGCCCCTTTTTTAATAACAAAAAAAATTTTCCCGGAATAGGTCAGGAAATAAGGAGGATGTTGAAGAGTAGCTGTGATGGGCAAATTTAAAAATTTTGGGGAAAAAAAAAAAAAATTTTTAAATAAGGTTTTTTTTTTTTTTAAAAAAAAAAATAAAATTTTTTAACGAAGTTTTTTGTTATTTAAATAAGTAAAAGAAAATTTTAATTAAAAAAATTTAACAGAATAAATAATTTTAAAACGGTGGGTATAATAAAAATAAAAATTTTTTTACTTTCAAACGAGACTTAGGGGTTATTAATAACAATGCTAGTCAACAATGTCTTCATCAATCAAAATTATTTTGTAATCTTAAACTGCATTAAAATAAAAAAATAAATTGTCCCCAGCTTTTTTTCATTATTCCTGGCAAAATTCAAATCGCCCGATTCAATCAGCACGATCTGTTATAACGGAAAACAATGTAAGGCTTGTATTTTAATCAGATTATTGTAAGCCCGATTGACGGGGATGTTTAATTTTTGGGGAAATAAAAAAAAATCCAAAAAATTGGCAGATATTTGAGGCGTATTGTTGTATTTTTGGCATATGTTTTTTTATTTGAGGATAATTTACTAACACTTAAAGCCTACGTACTAACTTAAAGGGTTATCCAACTAGTACTGCGCAAGGCCATATTTGTGACCTTCCTCGTATTAAAAAAAGTAAAATAGCCATCTTGCGTATTATTTTTCTGTAATATTTTGAAGAAGGCTTAGGAGAATGATATGAATTAAATCAAAAGAGATACAACCTAAAATTATATTTTTCTTAGTTGTACACCTTATTAGTGCTGGGCGATATTCATCGATGTTTTTAAAACATCAATGTTTTGTAACCGATGTTCGATGTTTTTGACATCGATGTTAGATGTCACAAACATCGATATCGTCATCGATATTTACCTTTCGATGTTCAGTATTGGAAAAAAAGGTTTCAAACCTATATTTTTCCAACTCCAAAAATAAAATGTTAATTTCCTGGTCCCGGGGTATAGCGGGACTTCTCGTTACAAAATTAGTTGTTTATGTTTATTTACTATTTATTTTGGAATACTTTGTTTTTTTTTTTGTTGCCAAATTTATTAATTTGTTATTTTTCAAAACGTTTTTATATTAAAAAAAATTGATATTTTTCGATTTTTCATTTAAACTTCAACTTCATTTCTTTTTTTAATTTTAGCAATCGTTCAAATTTTAACATCGATGTTTGGCGAACATCGATGTTTTGGGGTTATATTTTTGTGTTTGTAAAAGATAGGTCCCTCAAATTTTCTGTATACTTTGTTTGAAAAAATGATACCTTATGACTTTATAAAAAATAATCAAAAGTCATCAGTCCCAAAAAAAATTGATGCCAATCCATATATATATATATATATATATATATATATATATATATATATATATATATATATATATATATATATATATATATATATATATATATATATATATATATATATATATATATATATATATATATATATTATTATATATATATATATATATATATATATATATATATATATATATATATATATATATATATATATATATATATATATATATATATTATATATATATATATATATATATATATATAATTTGCTAATGTGGATATATTTATTGTAGGTAGGTATATATATTTATTTGTCTGCCCCACGTGATTCGGAAGTTTGGCTTGAGCTAAAATCATGAAATTTTGCACAGTGGCAGTCTTTAGCAGTGGCAGCCCTTTTTTTAATTTTCCCCCGGAAATATAGAAGCAAAAAAATTTTTTTTTCCGTTAGCCGTACGAAGGCGTCTTACGGAGACAGAGGGTACTTAATATTGTCTCTCGCCTGGCGGAGACAGGCTTTTCATCTAGTTTTACATAATAATGCTTGTACTACATAGGACATCACGCAAACTGTTATTGGAGTTAAATATATTTTTTTTTTTTTAGATAATAAAAAATACAAAAAAACAGCTGTTAGCGATTTAAATTGCATATTTTTCCTGCGCCCTTTATTTACACAGTTGTTTAAAATGTATACTTTTTTTAATTTAGTAGTAAATATATTCCGACGGGAAAACTTTTTATCATTTAAATAAACCGAGATCTAAAATACTAAACTTAATATTCAGTAAAGTGTATTAAACTTTATGTTAAACTTTTTATTTTTACATTTGCTTCTTACTTATTTGTTCCTCTTATTAAAATCCAGTCGTCCGGAAAGTTACTTGAAATTCCTCTCAACAACCATACTAATATATTTTGGCAACAAAATCGGAGACCATGTTATTGACCAATCAACAAGTGTTTTAAGTCACACGAAAATATATTTAAAATTAGGAATTTTAATTATCGTATTATTAATTATTAAAAAAAGGCAAAAAAGCTTTTTTCTGAATTATATACATAATATTTTTAATAATATATTCCCTTATTTAATTATGCGAAATTTGCCTATATGGGTACAGCTTAAAAGGATATTAATAGGATTGTTTCAACCCAGGCAAGAAACCGTTTATTGTACGGTCACGCGCAGGCCCTGTCAAATAAACCACCGTGGTTTATTTGACTGGTACCAACGGTTTCTTACCAGGTTGGAACATACCCAGTATTATCTGGCTCCAGGGCCGCCGCCAAAAAAAATGTAGAGGGGGTCAAAAAGTTTAAGGTAATTTACTGGCCTAGAATTAATTGAAATAAAAACACAAGTAAAAATACCACAACTTTAATTTTTAAATAATAATCATATTTATTTAAATTCCTAGGCGATATTGTAAAATTTAAGGATTTAGGCGGGAATTGTTTAGTTTTAAGTAATTTAAAAAACCCCGGGGGGACCTCCCCTGACCCTTCCTGCCGGCTGCCATATCTGGCTTGGAAGACATTCAGTAGTTATCAAATGGTTATGTAGTTAAATAATGACCTTAGCTTAAGTTATCTTAAATGAAGGGAAACGTGTTTTTTTTGTCACCCTGTAGGCTAGTTTAAAAATTGTTTAGGGGTGTAAAGTGGTCATATTGGTAATAAAGTAGAGATTTTTTTAGTATCTTATTTTAAAGATACTATAAAATTTTCATCCTTCCAGTCGGTAAACAAAATTTATAGATTATTCCCATTCCACCACGTGGAATAACTCATTTAAGAAGAACGAAATACCATGGGAGATAAATATTTCCGGATCTGTAAGTCGAGTCTGTTCACGTAGCAGCGATTATTAACAGTTATGATTATTGCCAACAAAATTAAGTAATAATCGATTGTTTTGCTTCATCAAGTAGAATCGCAATCGCTTTCTAATTAAAGATGAAGACCTCCTTTTATTAAATTATTATAGAATTATCCCTTAGCGGTTTAAGGAAAGAATATACTAAATGAATAGTTTCCAGAACAGACTGAAGTATTTGACTCGACCTTATTTAAATTAGTTTTAAGAAGAGCTTTGTAATGCTTTAATTATTTTAAGGGTTTCTTCCTTAGATAAAAACGGAACTATGTTAAGGGTAAAACAGATTTGTATCATGCAATATCGTAAGATTTCCGCAGTTTTGTTTGTTTATTGGGATAGTCTAGGATGTTTTGACGCTTATGATAGAACAGAGAAAATAAATATTTTATTGGTAAATTTTAGAAAATAATATTTTGGAATTCTTTTCAAAATTTTGAGTCCTCTTTAAATGAACATAAAGGGATGTATAAGAGTAAAACTAGGTTTTGTTCTGTTGGGAGCTGCTAGGAGGGGACGAAATATATCGACTTCTTTCTGGAAGCAACTGACTTACCCTTACGAGCTTGTAGATGACCAAAATTCTTTTAAAAATGAAAAATTATTAATACTCTAAAAATAGATAATTATAACTTTACATTTTATAAGTTACAAGCAATCGCGAGCCGTGGTAGTACGGATTTTGTATAACCCTTTCTAGTTTCATTTGATAAGTGTCAAGCGTCTGCCCTGTCGGCTGCTTATCGGTTACGTCATTTTGCTCGCTGCTTTCCCCTTTCGCAAGACTTTCAGCTGGACTCTTGATTAAACATTATTATTACGTTATCTTTTGTATAACTAATGCTTTGGAATAAGTTAGTACATTCTTTACACTCCATCCCTTTCTACATATATATATATATATATATAATATATATATATTATATATATTTATATTATATATTTTATAATATAAATATTTGTAAGTATAAGTTAGTAATATTTTGATAAATTTTTCTCTTGGATGAATCCTTAGTTCGGGATGAAGTTTAAATCTACCATTTCTATTTTCTATTAGCCTAATTAAACATCATATTTACAACTTCAAAAATAACGATTTTTTTATACAAACTTTTATCCCCATTTTAACCCTCACCCCAAAGGGATGTAATTTTAAAAAAATATATAACAAATCATTTTTAATCGACATCAATAGCTCATACCAATTTTTATACTTTTAAATTTCCAGAAATGACGAAATTGAGAAGCCTAATTACCAACTTGCATATTATCAACTCTAAAATGTAACGATGTGTTAATACAAACTTTTATTCCCTTTTAAATTTCCAGGGGATGTAATTTTAAAAATGCCAAAACAGATAATTTTTAATCGTAATCAATAACCTAGATAACAATTTTCATACTTTTAAATCCAGAAATGACAAAGTTCCACACAAACTATTACCTTCCCCCATTCTACACGTTTAGTCTCCTATTTTTCTGGGTAATCAGAAGTCTTATTACCAACTCCCATATTGGCAACTTCAAAAATGACAATTTTTCTGTACATATAACTTTCATCCCCATTTTAACCTCCCCAACAGATGGTATCTAAAAAATATTAAAACAGATCACTTTTAATAGCGTTTATCTAATTTTTTATTAGCTTTGAAAGCACGTGAAAATAAAGCCAAAAATTTTCCATTTTTTGCCCTCCGGAAACGCCAAAAATCAATTTTTAATTGAATTTTGTAGGCCCGTGACGTCACGGTGGAATTTTTATTTGTTGTCACATTTTTGTTATACGATACCGTCATCAAATATCGATATCGCAACATTATACAAAGTTGGCGTTTCCTGTCAATTATCATATTGTCAATGTCAATGTAAACTGTAACCTACCAATATTTATTATTAATTTCTAATTTGTAAATGTGTGTGTTCTTTCAAATTCATTTTTACTATAGTTGTGATTTCGCTAAACTTTCCTTGATATGCCCTTTTTCGATAAATTTCGTTATTTTATTAAAATGAAAAAATGTGTATTGTTATTATTTGGAAACCAGAAGCCGGCCGAGTTTAGGATCTTCAAAAAATGAAGTTTTTATTGTTTTATTCCAATTGAAATATTTAGGTAGTCTGGCTGTGTTTTATTAATAACCTAAAACATTTTGCATTTAGCATTTCGGTTAAAATCGATACGATTGTCGATATCGATAGTTCCTAAACAGACTGGCATGAAAAGTAAGGGGTTTGTATTTTTCCGTGTTATTTAGCAGGTTTTGTAATGTGTTTCTATTTTAATTTTACACACAACATTATCAATATCAATTGAGTGAAAATACCCTATTATAATTAAAAGCCTAAATACCAATTTTTATACGTCCTGAAATGATAAAGTTCAATACAAACTTTCACCCCTATTCTTCCCCTTTAGGGGGTGAGGTTCAGAAAATTCTTTCCTAGCCTATGTTCTTTAGGGATAATGTAGGATTCTAATGGTAAAATAATTTTTTAAATCGGTCCAGTAGCTTCGGATCCTATTCAACGCAAACAAAAACAATCAAATCTTTTCTGTTTATAATATTATATAATATAGATTAGAGGAGCATAATGACTAATTCTTTAGAGCATAAAACCTTAACGTATCAACTCTTTTTCTAAACGCTTTAAGGACGATTAAAGAATGCTAATAAATATTTTACTCCAAAGTCGTTTCATGGAAATTCAAAAACAATTTTTCTGAATAAAATAATTAAACATTTTAAATTAAATACCTTTTTAATTTTTCACATACTTTCTTAAAACTTATATTACTTTCAAATACATTTAACATCTCGTAGCCTAGCTTTGTAAAATTTTAAACTATATCATTAGCCTTTAGATCTTTTTTAAATTACCAGAAAAGCCCGTCTTCATTAATTTCCTTCTTGTAAAAAGAATTTTTAATAATGCAGGTTTTTTCTCTTTGGTTCAAACTTAATTTTGTATCTTAGTATCCTTTAAGAAAGCTCTAAATTCTTTACAAAGTGTTGATTTATTCGTATAATAAATAAAAAAGTTTTCTTTTTTTTGAATAGTTGTAGACACCCATTTATTCACTTTTAAAATACTTGATTGTATAGGCTTTTGCCATATTAAAAAATGGAAGTACTTTATGTATTTTTTTTTCCAAACCTTAAAAACTAATTTAACACATGAAAATAATGTCTATTAAAACATTATCTTTATTTTTTTTTCGTCTTAATACAAATGGGACATCCTTTTAAAAATGTTCAACAATAAGGTGTTCCTGTAAAAAATGTTAGTTTTTTATCGTATCTGTTTTGTTTCATTTTAAATCAGTTTTTTAAGTGTTCTTTAAGGGTTTATACAAAAAGGCTATTTTACAGTTTTTGATTATGAGGAAAGCCATAAATATGGTCCTATTCAGTCCTTGTTGGATGATCCTGTATTTTGTTTTATAGCTAGTTAGTATTTTTTTGCCTGTAAAAATATTTGAAAAATGCCAAATATTAGTCCTGTAAGGGTTCCATTTTTTCTTTTGTTGTAAGAAACCCTTATAATAACTTTAAGGCAAAAAACCTGGTATAACCCTTTTAAACAAAACACTTTTTTAAATAGAGAATTAGGATACCAAATGCCTCGTCTATCGCCTATTTTAAAATTGTAAGTTTCTTGTCTCCTTTTGTTCGCATCAATCATTCCATAGTCGTCTGCTTGTCTGCTTTTTAATATGATTAAAACACAAGCTGGATGCTGTTATTTTGCATAATAAATGGCCTCAATGAAATTAAATGGCAATTTGATGACGGCCTATAAAACAGTAATGACTTTATTTGTATTAATTTGTTTTATTGGGATTTTATATTGATTACGTCGTCATATTATAGTGTTTCGTGTTATTTTTTAGTGAATCGAAATACAGTTTTTATAAAGATAGAATCAACTTAAAAACATTATAAAAAATCTAAGTAAGAGGTAGTTATTAGAAAAAAACTGATGTCGATAATAGAAGTGCTAAAGTTTTGCACCAAATCGCTTGCCAGATATCTCTTTCCAAATTTAATATTCCTAATACATAATCGTATGTGCGTTGTCGCGAGAAAAGTTGACCAACTGTTGTAAATACCGTGGATGTTTAAAGTAAAATAGGAAACAGTTTGTTCATACGGGACTTAAAGCTTTGGAGAAAAAGAAAATACCTTTACAGACAACAAAATTTTTAGAGTCTAGACATTCTATCAAATAAAAAGCAGATAAGACAGAAGTAAAAAGTTTGCGGCTTCCCCAGATGAACTGTAATAAAATAAATGGAAAATGCAGTTTGTGTAATAGCCATATAAAATATTAAACTGGCTATAACTGCCAAAATTCTTGTTCAGTTCATTGTTTCCAAAACACAGTAATGTTCGCTGTCGCGAAAAAAGTCTGCCAATGCTCATCCGTTACATATGAGCGGCCAAGTTCTGCAGAACAAAGAGTCATTTAATCTTGTCGGCGTTACTTTTGAGAATAACCTCAACTGGCACATTATATCCATTGCCTCGGCAGCTTCAAAAAAGCTTGAATTCGTCTCTCGAGAGCTGTTTATAAATGATCCCACGTTCACAGAAAAGCTTCCTCCTCTTGCCCACCGACGAGCTGTAGGGGATATGCCTGTTTTTTATAGGTATTTTAAAGGCTTCTGCTCAGAGGAGTAGGCCAGTATAATTTCTCCTCTGGCAGCTCCCAACAGAGCAACACGTAGTGCAACTTTTATGCATCATTTTACAGTTCAACTGGTAAGGCCCCGAACTTTAGGCTTTCTTCGTCCCTTCCCTTCTCCTACCAGTCTTTAAATATTAAGGTCCTGTGTGAAAAGACTCCTTCTCACCACACTTAAGACACCCACGGTACGTTAGTACTTAGGCCTTAGCTTTCGTGGACTGTCCAAAGATAAAAAACAAACTATAAATCATAAACTAAAAATTTTCGGAATAAACAACCTTACCAGAATTTTCCTTTATTTTTAATACTAAATAAGATTAAGTCCTTTCCAACAAAAAATCCAACTTAAATAATAAAGGCTTTTTTATAGGAAAAATTGATAATAAGTCTGCAAACGTCATTTTTGACATTAAAAGTTAAATATGTCAAGAATGTTCATACTTGGGTATAAAGATGGAGATCTGTCTAAAATATTGTATAGAATCTAAAAAATTTTAAATTGTTTTTACGTATAGTTTTTCATATATTGGTCGGAGCGGTTCTCGGTGGTACACCCTGTATTTATTTATATATATATATATATATATATATATATATATATATATATATATATATATATATATATATATATATATATATATATATATATATATATATATATATATATATATATATATATATATATATATATATATATATATATATATATATATATATATATATATATATATATATATATATTATATATATATAAAGTGATGCATGTACTTAGATGGAATGTAAAATCAACAAGATTTAATTTTGTTTAAGTTGTCAAATATTGTTATTCTTAAAGTTCATTAAAAATAGAATATTGAAAAAAATAAAAATGTTAATTTTTTTATTAAAAATTAAAAAAAAAGAAAAATCCAAAAACTGATATTTTTTATTTTTTTGTAATTATTTGTCTTTACACGTAGAATATAAAACAAATTACTAGAAATTGCTAAACTTAAATAGATGCATTTTATTGACAAAAAACTTTAAAAATACCCATTTTTTTATTTCAAAATAAAAATTAACAGCAAAAAATATTTTTTTGGAGTTTTCTTAAAGGATTCATAAATCCGCCATAAAATACAAAAAAATGAAAAAAACATGTCACTATCTCTATTTTTTAATTTTTTTATGGCCAAAAATAGGTGAAGCACCACTAATGCACAATTACTAAAATATCTTTAAGCTGGCAATAGGGAACTTGCCAATATTTTTAATTTTTTTAAAGTATTTGAAAATATAACAAATGTCGCCTTAAACACGTATTAGCAAAAAAAACATTTTTGATACTCACAACGGCCGCAAAAATGATTGAAAATACCTCCAAATTCAAATTCTACCTGGCGGACCAAAACCTTTGCCATTGGTCGTGACGTCACAACTCACAATCGTCAATCTACGTTCATTTAATTCAACGGAATGGCCTTAAAAAGCGTTGTCGCCTTGTTTAAAACTTTCGGTTCGTCAAATTTTCTTTTTTAATCGATTTGAGTTTACTGGTTTCCATATTTAAACTTGTTAAACGGGCTTTTCTCTTTCCATAAGTAGGTGTAGGTGGTTTTTTTTTTAAACATCTTTTTTGTGTGTTATCAAAACTTTGGATTTTTTTCCTAAAGACTTTTTGCAAGCAATTATTTTCATTAACATGACTGAAGGGGGATTTTAAGGGCCAGTCCGAAACCTGCCTGTTGTGGACTTTTTTATGGTTGCAAATTTTCTTAAAAATAGTGATAGTTTCTCTCTTGAAGAAGTTCGCGGCGTTAAACGAAGTAATAAACGGTTTAAATTCGAATAATTGCGTTTAGTAGAAAAAACACATTATTATCTTATTCAAATTAAAAAAAAATTTTTGGTCTATAGTTAGTACTATGTAAATATTCTAACAATATTCAACAAAGTTCGGTTTGTGGTAGCAGTTTTTATTCTCCCCTTTGTTTTAGATCTATAAACCTATACATCAAAAAATATCTTTATAAGAAAAATCGGTTATTATTTACTTACATTGAAATGATCCTCACAAACAAAAGTACGGAGTTCGGGGAAATATCCTTGATATTCTCGGCACGCTTTTAACCATTTGCTCTTCGATTTGGATTTGTAGGCGGTTAATAAATATTTTATTCGGTTTTGAAATGTCGTACTCCGACACATTGGTCAACACAGTATTTAAATTGTTTGATACTACTTTTCTCCATAATAAAAAACCGACCGAAAACAATATCAGTTACAAAATGCAATGAAAATTATCGATCCACAACAAAAAATAACATCAATAATAGAAAAAAGCGTCATCCACCTGGCGCAAAATGAACTGTTTGAAATTTTCGGCCGCGCGAAACTTTAACTGGATTATGAGTAATTATTTAATTTTAACCGGAAATATTTTGGGAATGTTCTTTCTAGACATATATAAAGCAAATCATGAGATTTAAAAAAATGGTCAAGTTTCCTATTGTACTACGGGTTTTAATCTGTGATTTATTCATCCTTAAATTGAACAGAACCGGTTGACAATTTAAACTTAGTCTAACGATCACTTATAAAAGTGATTATTAAAAGTCCTGAGGTTACTTCAAAACCAAGAAGTTTGACAATTTCTTTGTAACGGTTTTATTGTTGGCAGTAAAATAAAATAAATTGAAAATACCGATTTTAATGCCATCCGTCTGAAATACAAATCGCTGTAATTCCCGACTCATTTTCCTACGAAAACTGATTTAATTCTTCGGCCCGTCGGGACGACAAAAGCAATAGTTAATAACCGCAATCACGACGGCGGAATTACAAAACCGTCCGTTTTTCAATTTTTGCCGTCGTTTCAGCGTGTCCCTACATTTTTTCCAGTCATTAAAATCCCCGTCGATCGCTTTTATGTCTTTAATAATCTGATTATTTTACAAGCGCTGCATTGTTCCAATGCACAATGGATCGTTCTGGTGGAATTAAATGAGATTCTGTTTTGTTTTATGCATTTTTTATTTTATTCAGTGCAATATTTGTAATCATGTAGTAATAATCCCACCAAAACGCTTATGTAAAATATGGGCCAAGTTTCTATCAAAAAATCTTGGTCTCCTAAAGACCTGAGTCCAAAATTAGACCACCGCACAGTGGGATGATAATTACTCTACAGCTCATATAGTTCAACCGTTAAGGCTCATTTTTATTTAAGATTCTCGTCTTGAATTTGCCTATCGATCCCTGCTTTTGAATTTTTGATTTGGGTTTTTATTATCCGGAAATTGATCACATGTAGGCCAGGGAAGTTCGGAAATAAATCGGAAATTTTTAAGATCAGCAGATATCGAAATGAGGTTTTCTGCATTGTGTTCAGAAAACTCACAGAAAAAAAGTCTATATGGTGTGGTTATGCCATTTTTCGAAAAACGCATTCTGATGCAATAAATGCATTTTGCAATTGCATTAAACGACTGGAAACTCAGGAAAAATCGCTCGAAAATCATTACTCGGGAGTTTTCGGGGATGCCAAATTTAGTTCTGGCATTAGAATTACCCGGGAGCGCTCGGGGGTCGCTCTGCGGGGGTGCCCGGGGGGGTAATTGGGGGGAGGGGGAAAATTGCAGTGTCCATAAAAATCAGCCGAAAATCTTCTCGGGGGTATCCGGGGATGCCGAATTCAATTCTGGCATTAAAATTATCCAGGGGCGCTCGGGGGTGGTTATGCGGGAAAAGGTATGAAGAATATGAAAAATCAAATAATACTTTATTTAAATAATCAATTGCACTTTTTATTAATATTGAATTATCCATAATAAAGTTCAATTTTTAACTTAAATATTAAACATCTTCTTCAAACTATTTTTCTTGTTGGACGGATAATTCAATAGTAATAAAAAGTACAATTTATTATTTAAATAAAGTATTATTTTCATAATTTTTGATTTTTCACATTCTTTATTACTTTTCCCTGCAGAGCCACCCCGTGCGCCCCCGGGTAATTCTATTGCCAGAACTGAATTCGGCATCCCCGAAAACCCTCGAGTAACGATTTTCGGCTGATTTTCATGGACGCTGCAATTTCCCCCAATCACCCCCGGGCACCCCCGCAGAGCCGCGCCCGGGTAATTCTAATGCCAGAATTGAATTCGGCGTCTCCGACAACCCCCGAATAATGATCTTCGAGCGATTTTTCCGAGTTTCCAGTTCTTCTTATAATATTGCAAGTGATTATGCAAAATGCATTTATTGTACCAGAATGCTTTTTTCGAAAAATGGCATAACCAGACCATGTAGACTTTTTGCCCGGGAGCTTTCTAAACGCAATGCAGAAAACCGCATCTCGATATCTGCCGGCCTTAAAAATTTCTTCATTTCGGTTGATTTTGATCTAAATGCCCTGGACTAATAATTTTTTTATTCGGCTATTTTTTAAGAATATGTGTTCAAAAATTCTGAAAAAGATTGTCCGTATTCCTTGAATGATTGTGAACAATTTTTGTTAAATCAAGTTTTTCCTGCGCCTTTAATGAATAAAAGTCCCTTTGCGTACGGCCGTTTATATTTGTATAAAAATCAAAGTTTGGAGACAAATTTTCGAAAAATAAAAACCAAAATCAAAAATCCAAAAAGAGGGATTCAAGACACAAATATTTTTAAAAAAATGAGCCTAAACGTTTGAACTACATATTGAGCTGTAGAGTAATTTGGGTGGCACAGTATCGCTTTGTTCCACTGTGCACCGGTTAAAAAAATAATTTACTTTGATTTTCCTGCGAATGAGGAAAATGATTTTCAAAAGTTTGATTTCTATTAACATGGGTTCGGAAATGCTCCGGTTTGGAGTGACCAGCCCGTTAAAGCGTTGGTATTAAAAATGGTTTTTAATTAATTTGTAACAGCTACAAAAATGTAATCTAAAGGAAATTTCGCAGATTTGTATTGAATTAAAAAAATGAAATAAGGATAGATTTTTAAGGGGGTATTTTGTCATAAAACTGTTTTTAAGCTAAGTTTTTCGTAAATGTAAGTTAACTTACAGACAATTTTAAGTACTCTTACCTTAAAACGATTTGCTTTTACAATTTTGCGAAAAGTTTTAGTTTAAAAATTTTAATGCACATCTTAACCCAAATGGTAACTTTATTTTAATTTGATAAGAAAACGTTTATGTATAATTTATCAATAATAATAAAAAGTTGGACCCTTTTTAAGATTTTGCGTAATCCAAATGGCCTTTTAGCAATTATTGTTATTACCTTTTTCTTGTTTCAAGAACTACGTTTGATAGGTTTAAAAAAGAAACGAATTATTTACACGTTTGTCGCACACACTTGTCAAAAGTGACCCTTTATGTAACTGTTTTGCTTCCTCGCAATTTCCATAGGCTTTCGCGATCATAATATAAATACCAGCTTGCTTTTCGTAGGTGTAAACAATTTTTTCTTTTTTAAACTCAACAAACGCATTTTTTTGGAATAAGAAAAATAATTACAAAAACAGCAGAAATATCTTTAGAATCGCACAAAACCTTTAAAACACTGAACTGGTTTATGATTGTTAAATTATACCTAAACGTGTCTTTTTATCAAATTAAATTTAAGGTAGTGAAATAAACTTACAATTTGCATTAATATGCGCATTAAACTTTTTAAACTGTAATTTTTCCCAAACGGTTGCATCTATCGTTTTGAAGTAGGAGTACCTTTTTTACCTGATAGTAACTTAAATTTACGAAAAAAGTTAACAAAAAAAGTTTTTATAAAAATACACCTTCAACCCTTACAAACCTACCTTTAATCAGTATACTATTTTTTTATGTCATTAAATTCCACATATAATTTAATACAAATTTGCTAAATTTTATTTAAATTACGTTTTTGTAGTATTTGCAATTAATTAAAAACCATTTTCATTACCAACCCTCTAACGGGCCATCACTCAAAACCGGGGCATGTTAATAAGAACATTTTCCCATTTTAGTGAAAGGAAGACGTTACTGAAAGGTTTACTTTTAAAACACCCTGTATATACATACTATATTTTAAAAAATGGAATTTAAAATATTTGAGTTACATGCATTTCCCTTAACCTTCTTTACTTTTGTTAAACGTTTTATATTATACCCAGCTTTATTTATCTGTTCTATCCAAAACAAACACCTTTTTAATCCACTCTGTATACAAAATTAAAGTTTTTTTAAGTACACGTAAGTTAAATAATTTTATTCCTTAACAATTCCGTTTATGTAATCATTTGCAATTTCGATGTGAGTGACCGAAGAATGGTTCCAAGCTGACACGGTAACGGTCCCTCTTGCCGATTCCGTTAGACGATCTACTTTACCGGCCTTTTGCGACTCGCGCGACCCGACTTTCGGTCCGCCGATCGCGGTGGTCGTATCTCTTCTTCTTTTCTGGCCCATTTGGCGTCAATCGACCGGAAAAGGCGAAAATTCCGACTTAAATCGCTTTATACCAGAATTTTTACGTAGTGGAGAAAAAGGGAAAATAAGGAAGCGATAAAATTTATTGCTTTTGAAAGCAGGGGTTTAAAAATTTGGGGAAAATGACTGAAAGGATAGAGGTCAAATGTACTGTGGATTGAAAAAAAATGCCAAATATAAACATTTGACGGGCCAAAAAAAAAACGAATGTTTTTTTTGAATGAAACCCAAAAAAAAAAAATATTTAAAATAACTAAAAAAGTTATCATTAAAATTTGACCCCCCAATTTTAATAAAAAGAGGTCTAATGGGGTTTTAATTTTTTTTAAATCCGTCCGCAGTTTTCGCGCAGATTTTTTTAATAATGTATTTAAAAATATAAAAAACTTTTTTTTTTTGGGTTTAATTTCCTAAAAAAAGGCCTGATTTTCGTCCGCCAAAACAGTTTTTCGTAATCTTGCCTTGAACTTTTACCAATTTTTTTTGATTTTTTTTTTAACCCCTGGAATTTTTTAACTGATAAACCAATTTTCCCCATAAGAAAGAACGGTTATTTTTAAAGGGAAATTTCTCTAAAAAAAGGGCCCCTACATTTTTCGTTAAATTTACAAAAATTATTTGACTTGGGGTTTGGGTAAAAATTAATTTATCGTTTTTTTTTTTTGCTTTTGAATCAACAAGCTGTTTATTTACTTGAATGAAAACATTGCTTTCAGATTTTAAGATAATTAATTGTGTCATCAGATGTCGATTTTGGATATACAGTAAAACTTGTCTATAACGGCCACCATAAAATTAACAATAATTGGCCTTTAAAAAAAGGGTTTTAAGTTTTCCCCAGGTAAAACTTTTTGTTCAACCATTCAGGCAAAAATTCTCCACTCATAAATTGCTTGATGCCTCAAGTGCTTTTTGTTTAATTGAGGGTCCAGATATTGAAACATTTTTACCTCTTGCTTTGTATAACCATTTGTAGAAGACTTGATCTACTGCCAATCCTCCAGACTTCGGGGAATTTCCCCTTTTTTTCTAAATTAAAATTTTTTTAAACATTCGATTTGGTTTAGCTTTATTCCTGATATCATTTATTTGGGTTTTTCCCAAACATCAAACTTTTAACCCCGTTTTCGCAAACCCCAAAAGGGGATTTTTCGTATAAATCAATTTTTTCCTTCAACAAACGGTTTCTTTTTGGGGGGAAAAAATTAAACACTTTTCGATTCTGAATGATAACATTGATTTGGGAAAAACTTAAATATAATGTAAAGATAATCCCCACCCCCCCAATCACTAATGCTATTTTGAACCTGGCCATAAATATTATTGTTGAATATTTTCATTTTTAAAAATTTTTCAGAATAGAATCATAAAATAATAAAATAAAAAAATTGCCCAAAGAATTTGGCCCCCATAAAAAAAGGGGGTTATTTCCTGAAATGGGGTTTAAAAATTGAGATTTGTCTGACCTTGGCTTTTTTTAAAGGGGTTTTCCATTATCTGGGGTTTGTATATAGGGGGTTTTCTTTTTAAAAAAATTTTTTTAAGAGTGTCCTTACACAAATTTTCCAAAAAACATCTTCCTATCACTTCCGGTTTAAACAGAAGTGGTATGAATTTGGAAGTTCTAAATAAAATTTATTAAAATTGAATTCCACTAGCCGTTCCTGATATTGAGTTTTATTATATTTTATACATATACACAATATGCAGCTATATGGGAAAAAAAAAATCCATATTAAGTTAAATTATTAGGTTTAGATAAAGGTTTTCTTAAAAAAAGTTTTTTAAAAAAAAATGCCATTTTAAATCTTATTGTCATGCGCCATTAAAATTTTTGAAGAAAAAAATTTAAAAACTTGATAGTAAAATAAAATTAACAATTAAGGCGTTAATTACTCTGAAAAATAGATTCTTATGTCATACTTAAAGTAACGGGGAAAATTTTATATATCGATTGATTAAAAAAATTCTTCATTAAAAAATTGGTAACGATTACTCTTCAATAAAAAAAAAAGGAAAAGGAAAACAATGCCGGGTCAACGACCCACCGGGCTTGAACTTGGCTGTCAGTGAACTTCGCGCTTTTGGTGAAGCGAAACGGAAAAAAAAGTTATCATCATGAAACCATGACTTGAGTTGCCCGCTGTGCGAATTGCGTAACGGAGTACATGATAATTTTTTAAGGCAGAAAAAATTTTTCGTTAAGTTTTTTTAAAATACGAAGGGGGAATTTTAAGGGGAAGGAATTATTTAAAGGTTAATAAAACGTGATCTTCGGGGTATGTGACCGATCCGCGTTTTTATGTGCCCCCTTATATGTATTGAGACACTTTAGTATAGAAACTTAAATAAGTTTTGTATCTAGTTGGATTTTTTTTTTAAACAAAAATTTTAATTTTTCCCCATTGAATTTTTTTTTTAACCCAAAAAAAAATTTTTTTTCCCAGAAGACGTTCTCATATTATATTACAAAAAACCCCAAAAATTTTAATTTTTTTTCCAATTTCCCTATTTGTTCTAAAATATATATAATTAAATTTATAAGTTTTTATTCTAAATCAGGGATCGACCGATACCGATATCGGTATCGATATAGCCTCCTGGGCCGATATCGGTATCATCCGATATGTAAAGTGCAATATCGGCCCGTATCAGTACTGGCCTAATAAAAATATCAATAATATAGTATTTTAAATGTTTAGGGGGTTTTTTTAAAAAAAATTAATACAAAATTATTTTAAAAATGTTTTAAAAACCCAAAAAAAATCTAGCATTAATTTGCTCTGGTTTTCTTTTGGAATGTAATTTTTTATCAATTTACCCAACCATGTAGTTAAAATCATGATTTTTTTTAAAGTCAAAAATAGATCTTTTTTAAGTAATCGATTTCGCAAAAAAAAAAAAAAAAAAAAATTATGTTAAAATAACCTTGGAAGAAATATTAATTAAAACTTAATTTAAAAAGAAAATATTATATTTATATGGATAAAGAACTATTTAGGTTTTATATTGTTTTTTAACGAAATAACGTTATTAATTGTAGTTTAAGCTAGAATATTAAAATAATAGTCAGCCATCTACTATTTATTTCTTAATTCTAAACTCTTTTATTTTTGATCCTTCTTCTGTTTAGAAGATATGATGAATAGTAAGTAAGGTCGAAGTCGATTTTTTGGCTTCGGCTACAACCTTCGATTAAAACCGAAGATTTAATCAACTGAGGAGCAATCTTAGCTGAAAACTATTGGCCCATTTGACTGCCCTGCTGTCACTCAGCTTTACCCTTGCGCCAATTAATTCTAATAAGTTTGTTCGTTTCTCCATTTTTGGCGCTTGGATACAAAAATTTGGTTTTTTTAAAAGTTTTTGTCGAAACCGAAATTTTGTATCGAAAGTCGGTTTCGGTCGGACATAATGAATAACTGCCATCACAAAGTTGATCTGATAGTGCATTTCAAGTACGTACTGTAATCTATAAAAATACATGTTTTGTCTAGTAAAAAGTGTGTAATTTAAATCCAATTTTTAACAGGGATGCTCTAA
>JAHBCN010014738.1:0-22076 GCA_019359885.1 Listronotus oregonensis
ATAAGAAATATGCAAAAATAGAAATGAAATAACTGCGAAAATGGCGAACAGAGTGGCAGGCGAGCGCGGAAGTGGCCGTGGCTTCAAAACCGTTTCTGTCGACCTCTGACCCTTGCATGCGCTCCGGTCTAGTCTCAACTGCTTTACTATTAGATGCCGTCAATCTGGATTTACTAACCGAACTAACAGTAATGGTTTGCTATTTATCAGCTTGAAAGTTCCTGAGAAACCTATTTATGTTTACCTGAAGTAAAAATAGCCGACATACGTTGCCTTGATCAAGACAAAAATATAAAGGTTAACACGGTTGTTTTTAAAAATTATCAGGTCTACATACGAAATGCCGAATACTTTCAAGCACCCAAGAGGAAGCAATCAGCCTTATGCTCTAAAAACACTGACATTGGTTTCAATCTTGAAACTATTTCCATAAAAATGGTTTTAACTTAATGTTAAAATGGAGTGGTATGCACTAAATGCACTTAATTTTATTTAGAATCCCTTGAAATTAATTTCAAATTGGCGCTTGACAACATTGTATTTTTGCGCCTCACAAAAAAAAGGAAAACACTTATTTACCTAACTTGTTTAATCTATGTTTATTTACGCTTTTGTTAAAGTAATAAAAAAAAACATTTGTTACACCACGAAAATTTTAACAAACCTTTCTTTCCCTTCAAAAGTGACACAAGTCTAAAAATATCAAATTTTATTTTGTTTGGAATTAGGTCTTAAAAAAATCATATTTTATTGGGAAATAAGCGTCACAATTTGCCTAACTAACCCCTAGAAATAATTAAATTTTAATTAACAGCTACGACCTAAATTATGCCGAAAACAACTAAATTGTATATTTTTTACAAAAGTGGCAAGTGGCGAAACTAAAAAAAAAAACAAAATTAAAAATATCTACATATGTTATTTTTTAACATTAAAATAAAACTAAATTTAAGTTACTTTAATAATTTACATTCGGACATAAGCGCAATCTAAATTTGGTCAGTAAAACTATTAAACTAAAAGATATGTTATTCCACTCTCTGTTAAATTACTACTACTGTAAAATTACATTTTTTTATTTGTGTTGCTTTTGAAGAGGACATGCGATATAACAAACTACGTTAAAAAATAAATCTGTAACTTCAGTTATACTTCAGCTAATTAATTTTATTTTGATGCTTACTTAGTAACCATAATCATTTTTGTTTAAGAAAAATATCTAAACGAGAAATGTATCGTATGGGTTTAATAAGTGAGTAACCATGGTTACTTGCTAGGTGTTTGTCTTAAACGAACTTGAACAGATTTTAGTCTTTAACAAATACCTTATAGTAATCTTCTTGACTATAAGAAAATGCAATGTTACAAATAACTGAAAATAATTATTCAAGACCTTTATTTATTTATTTGATTTATAGATCCATAGGAACAATAATAATTATTATAAAAAATATACCCTTAAATATTTTGAAATGTCTCACATTTCTTAATGTGTGGGCAACAACCAACTACCCACTTCTCTTGATATCCGAAAAAAAACCTTTGAAGGTTAGTTCTGATGGAGATAGAGCCACTTCTATCCCCGAAAGTAACACTTGTTATTTTACACAATAAATATTCTAAAATTTAAACTGTGAAAGGCTTTCGCGGCCATTGACGTTTCGCCAACACGAGCGGTTGGAATCTTCAGAAGTTGCTCTGCTCAGTCTGAATCTGCTCAGAGAGAGATAATACAAACCACTAGAAGAAATTTAGCAGAAGTCGACACAAAACTATTGGGAATCCTTTATCAGCTAAGCAACAGACTCCACCGAACAGACTGGGATGAAATTGATTCGATATCATTTAGAAGCATTGAAAATGAAATGCAAAGAAGCACTGACCGCCAAAAAAAGTACATTTGTAACATTAACAAAAAACACTGGACCGAAGCAAACGCTAGACACTCAAAGAAGAGTTATTAATATAAGCAATCGGAATTTGTCCCTGGATGAGATCTTTGTACTTGCTAAGGGCGGAAACTTTGCTATAACTCAAAAAGATGTGCCAAAGGAAGACATTATCGCAAATCTAGAATCCGCACTAAGATCTCTGCCAAAAAAAACAGCTCAGAAACTAGGCACTGAATCGGAAAGAATTTTACAAAAGTCCAAAGCACCCAAGAGTAACCTGAAGCATAGGGAGTTAGAAGCTATTCAAGATCTGAACAAAGATGACAGTATCCTAGTTTTGCCAGCAGACAAGGAAAATGCCACTGTCGTAATAAACACCGCAGTTACAAGGCAAAGATATAGTTATAAGGAATTACACAATGATACAACACAACGCGTAATACGAACAACAAAGACATTAGTTCGAAAGTCAAGTCTAGAAGAACTGACAAAGAAAATAGTTTGTAAAAGTGAGGTTGCAATACAAAGACTCTATGGATTGCCAAAAATACATAAAGCCAAAGTTCCGCTACGTCCCATTGTAAGCACTATCGTTTCACCGACATATGATCTAGCTATCATCACTTCTGCAACCACACATCGGTCGATTGATTCCTTTGTCAAGCATTCGACTTATTTCATTTCGAAAATTAAAGACTTAGTTCTTGAGGAGAATGATATATTAGTAAGTTTCGATGTGGTATCCCTCTTTACGAGAGTGCCCCTAAAGGATGCAATGGAACATATATATGATAACTTCCCAGAAGATATCTCCAGTTTGTTCAACATTGCTTGACAACCACCTTTTTTTCATGGGAGAACAAAATTTATGAACAGACTGAAGGAGTAGCAATGGGAAGCCCTCTCAGCCCGGTAATAGCAAGAAAAATGTAAAAACAATATTCAAACCAATGAGGAAATGTATCGCCTTCCATGCACATGTGAGCGCGTGTACATAGGAACTACAAAACGCTCGATCAACACCAGGATTAAAGAGCATAAAGCCAACTGTCGTCTGGGGCAGACAGACAAATCCGCCGTAGCAGAACATACCCTTACAACGGACCAACGAATTTTGGATAGAAATAAAGTAAACAAACCTTGTTTGGCATTAATATATTCAGGAGGGCAAGGAGGAATAGTTCTTGTAAACACACTGCACGGCAATATTGATTAAAGACACTGAATTATCTAACTCAGGACATAATAACTTTTTCAATGTTTATGGCATTGCACCATAAATTACATTTTTATAAATCGATGATTCTTTATTGTTAAAAATTCTGCTGTCCAAAATAGGCTTGTTGTTGGTGCTTGGAACTGTCATATTAATACATGTTTATATTTAAATCGATGTTGCCTATATTAACACAAAAACCAATAATTTTGAATAATTTTATTACATTTTCAAGGTAATTTCCTTATTTTGGTTTTTAAGATCTGGCAATTTGTTTACGGTTTTCCAAAAAAAAAAAAAAAACAGATCACTATACCAAACACTCTGCCTACAAACTGGCGTTGCGTTAATTCTAGTCCTTGAGTTCGTTGCAACGAACCATCGAATAAAGTTTGAGGAGACCTAAGTACTCGCTACCACATCGGCATACAACTCCAGACTCTACAAAGAAGTCATAGAGATAGAAAAGCATATTAACAACTTTAATAAGAACGAGGAAGCGGATAAGTGCTAGAGTGCAAAAGTGCTAGAATTGCACCCTTTACGAACAAAACCGGTTGAAACCGATTGGAACCGAAAGCAACTGAAGCCCACTGCCTTCCCAACCTATAAATACGAGCTACGACCACGCAAGTCCAGTAGTTCGATAGTGTCAACCAGGAAGCAACTTATGAAGATTCAAAGAAGATACCATCCACTCGTGTTGGCGAAACGTCAAGTCAACCAGACAATTGACCCCGGTTTAACAGGCCAAAGACCATTGAAACATCCTAAAATTTCTTGAAAGTAAAATAGATAATGGTCTGATTTTAATTGGAACCTTCTCATTTATTTAATAAATGTTAACATAATAAAATACTCTTGTACTTACATTAATTTACATTTTATTTTGTAGATGAATAATAATTAAAGCAAAGTTGATTTTAAAACAAAACCATAGATTAAAACAAATATTTGAGATTGGTTAGTGCATTTTAAGATTTGTAACAGGCGGAATTCGGATTCGCGTTCACTTTATTGGCGTTAATCAATTTTGACTTGAAATATTTCTTGAAATTTCGGTTACATTATTTTAGTTTTAAAGGCCACTTGTTTTGTATCAACCTTGAAAACATTTCAATTTCAACCTTGACTGAGATTTGTTACTGCATACCAAATATTGAAATTTTTGTCAAAAGCATGAAAGAAGTCACTGTTTTTACAACATAAGGCTGAATATCTTAAGATACAGTTAAATAGATTCCGTATAAATTGGCTATTTAAAAAATACTACTACTAAAATAAAAAGTGCAGCAATGTCATAAAAACCTATTATTTTAACAAAAATACTCATAAATATTTCTTTTGTTGCTCCAAACGATACATGTACACGATATAGAGTAATGTAGTTATTAACAAAAACTTCCCATTAAACAGATATTGTAAATAAAAGTAGTAATAATTATGGTTAAAATTATCCGTATTTTAATTTTTTTTTATAATGCCAAAAAAATATTTTAAATTCAATGATTAATCTGACAATAACCCAATTTTTTTGGAGTTAGTCTAGGAGCCAGGGCTGTTTTGTGGCCGATCAAAAACCATGGAGTTTCATTATATGTTTTTTCTGTATTTTAACCCGCTGAATGCGAATTTCGAACTTGCTTATGCGTCAGAACTGATGGAAAATAATAAATAATTTAATTATTTTAAAAGTCATAAAAAACAATCTATATTAGGTATCAATGTTTAACCACCGTTAATTAACTGTTAAGCTCATTAGAAACAATCCAGTTGTAGGTTTATTAAGCAAGAGTAATTTAAACCGGAGAGAAGGCAAAAGTATTGCAAAATTACAGTATTTCGGAAATTTTTCACTTATAACTCGGTTTCATGTCAAATTTAAACTTTAAACTTTAAACTTTATAGCAGCAAGAATTTAACGGAAAATTGTTATCGTTAAAATAGAGGAAGAGCCCGCGACGGCCAGACCTTCTTTATTTTATAGAACCTGAAAGTTTCTTTGCGCATGCTCCTAACACAGGTAAGAACGACCAGCGACTATGGTATTTGGATAGTGGTTACCAGGTAACAGGTCACAAATGTATATAAAATGATACCCTAAAATTAATTAAAGTGTAAAGCTCAGCTTTTTATATTTTCCTCTGAATAATATTACAAATAACGTCATCTATTTCCAAATACTTAACCCCATGGCAGACACCCCTACATTAAATTATACTTTTCTTGTAGTATAAAAGCTGAATTTTATATATGTTACTTGGGGGACTATCAAAAGATGTTACCCCAGTAGCCAGACAATTTTCATGGTCTTTACACCTTGCCAGACACATTGCAAGACTGTTGTAAGTGCGAAAGCAAGGCAATATATATGTCTGGCAAGGTGTAAAAACCATAAAAACTCTCTGGCTACTGGGGTAACATCTTCTAATAGCCTCCCAAGTAACATATATAAAATTTGGCTTTTATGCTATAACGAAAGTCTCCTGGGACTGCTTCCTCTGCATATTTACTTGGAGAGAGAGGCAAGGTGGGCAACCTATAAACTCTATCAAGCGGTCAGCAATAAACCGCAGGCGTGTCACATACATAGAGAATACCAGTCTCCTCGGGAGTGTCCTGACCTGTGACAGACGGGAAAGCCCTCAGACATAATGCCTACAACAACCAACTAGAACCGGCCCTACAGTGTAGTCTACCCACAAAGGGAGGACTGGAGAGAAAATCTTCGATATTGGCATGGACTTTCGGGTCCCTCGGTCGAATCAACAAAGTACCGTCAAACTATTGAAGCAATCAAGGGCACACCTTAAAACTCTAGAAGGACTGTACACGCAGCAAACTGCAGATTGAAATACCACATGCACAAGATCGACCTAGCGGAAAACGCCGAGTGCCGCATGTGCATGAAGGAGGATGAATCGGCAAAACACCGACAATGACACCTTGTTGTCGTGTCGGGGGAGGTGAAAGATCTCTCTTTCAACAGGATTAGCAGATTTATTAGAAGTCTGGACCTGGTGGGAGAGACATAAAAGGGTGTGAGCCACAATAGACCGATCTCGCGGTGGAAGGGTGTTATACCCACTCACTTTAAACCTAAACTAACCTATAACAAAAGTATAATTATAATTTGTTAAATTTTAGGGATATCTTGACAGGGATTTAAAACTGTTTTAGGTGTCTCGCAATTAATGACGCCATTTCTAATATTGTTCCGAAGATAATTTGAAAACTAAGCTTTATATTATAACCAATTTGAGGTAACATTTTATTCAGCTTTGTTACCTCTTACCTGCCAAAGTAACCACTCTCCAAATACCATAGTCGCTGATCGTTCTTACCTGTGTTAGGAGCGTGCGCAGAGAAACATTCAGGTTTTATAAAATAACGAAGGTCTAGCCGTCGTGGGCTCTTGGGCTAAAAGTTTATAGGTAATATTTTTTTCATTCAAAACAGGCATAGGTATTTTTTAACCCATTTTGTAGTGCGATAAAGCAGTTTTAAAGTGCACGCGTTTTACTGATCAGAACCATAACCATGATAGCGCGCTGTGTCAGTCTATAAAAAGATTAGATTTTTTAATCAAATTAAAATAATTAACTTTTACTTTAATAATTTAACTTATTTTTTTTTAAATGTATCGTACATTTATGGTTGTACATAATTATTTTTAAGGTATTCAAATAATTTAAAATAAATTTTTCAATTTATTCATTCTCTTTAAAAATGTATATAGTTTGCTGGCATTTCGTTTAGCCGTTTTAAAAATATGTAAGTTTTAAATTAAAAATTCCGTTAATAGTAAAAATTAACATTGCCTTAAAAACAAATAATTTATTATGAACTTGAGAAATTAAAAAAAAAAACAAATTTTCAACGTAACTCCCACCATTTCGTCTGCACTCGAAAATGTTGTCTCTTAACTTACAATTGATCGCGTTGAAAATAGAATCGGATGGGTTCTTATAAGTAATATTACTAAAACACCATTAAAGTTTTTTAATATTGATTTCCAATCCAACTAAAAATAGCAATACTGTATAATTGTTTTAGGTTGTATAGTTTAATATGGTATGGGGTAAAATTTTAATTTTTCTTAAAGAATAACTAATAAGAGTCCAAAACATCCGTATTAGAAAAAAGATTTTAAAATAAAACAGTTTTTTAGTGAAAAATGGCGCTGATTATTACTGGAAAGCTTAGCTCGAAGATATAATATCACCATTTATTATAAATTTTTTTGTTGACCTAGAATAAATAAAAAATAAGCAATCGGCTATACAAGGAGAATGGTTTTCTGTTCTTACAAAGAACATGTTTCATGGGCTTTTCTGGTAGTTTTTACCATCACGATCAATGTGTACTGCTCCAGTTGCGGAATCTGTATACAATCTTGTTGATTTATGTTGACTTGAGCAGTAATAACTGAGCCAGCCCCTTGGTAGGCATCTATTTTCAGTGGCGTTTCTTAAAAAATTATAATAGAAAACTTTAAGAATATCTTTAATCGTTACCATACAAATTAACTTATATAATATTTTATTATATTATTTTTATATATTTTTTTTATTAACTAATAAATTACATCATATTTTTTGGGTTAACAAGCAATTTTCTTTTTTTGTAGAAAACTACTTGATACCAACAATATTAACAAAAAAACTATTTTTTTATTAAATTAAAAATATATAAGAGCGATTAAATCATAGTTCTTAAGATCATAAAAAAAGATCACATACACGATACCTTAAAACTATACATACGCACAATTTTCCGATTTTGTAGGAAACTGTTTTTTCATATATTTACGAGAAAAGTTTTTTTTTCTTGGATTTAATTATTAAAATATCATTCTATTTGATGATAAGTGTTTAATAAAATACTATAAGCAAACGATTAATTTTAAAATTTTAATTTATTTTGGTACAATAACTAAGTTTAATGAGTTTTTATCTTCAATATTGTATTGTTAACCAACTATGTGCTACACCATTATTACAACAGTTAGGCATGGCTCTGATTAGGTGGTCAATATCCTCTTCGAGTACACTAGAATCACGATAATCCGAACTAATTGGGACCGAACCCTGTTCGGATTAGCGAAAATTCGGATTAGGCGGAATTTTGTCACATAATGCCATATTATTGTCTTTTTAAGGCGTATTTAGCGTCTTATGTGTAAAATATTAAAAGCCAGGGGCTAAATATACCTTTATTATTTATCAATAAATGGTGTACTGGCCTACTACAGCCGATTTATTGCATTGCGTTAGAAAAGGATCACTGACTTTTAATTGTGCTAGTCAATAATTTGTAAGTGTCTAACAAATAAATAAATTAGGTATAAGATTTTGTTAATAAACTAAGACGTAACTTAAAAAAAATTTTTTTTACTTTTCCTAGTTCTTAAATTTTATAAATTTGTTTTTTGTCCTGACCCTGTCCGGATAAGGCGGATTTTCGGATTAGCAGGGTTCGGATTAGCGGGACTCTAGTGTATCTTATTTTAGGCCGCCTCAATTTCATGTCAAAGTGTAGCCAGTGTTTAAGAAGGGCATTGTAAATTTAGAAATCATTTACCCGTAATGTTTTATGTAAAGGGTATCCGGATAAGGGTATCGAGCGGCTGTATCTCAAGAATGTTATAGTCTAGAGGTTTGGAAAAAAATCTTTGTGGGCAAGAGAAATGGTAATTATTTTAAATTTACTAATTCAGGCTTAACTGCTATGAACAGACATGAAATTTACACTTGAAAAGTAAGGCAATGAGCTATAACTTTAAAAACAATATTTACTAGTCTGGGTGATACCGCATTGAGACTTATTTGCACATATCAATACAGGGTCTCTGATTATATTTACGTGGCATCTAAAGCCTTTATTTTTGAAGATGAAAAGAAATGTTTTATATAAAAATTTTAGGTTTTTTCCATATTATCTTTGGAAATTATTACTAAAAAATATCGCATAAAAAATGGAAAAATATGAGCAATTTTAACTTTCCGTATATTATATGCTACAACAAAAGATATTCTTCTTCTGATTTCAAATATATATATATATATATATATATATATATATATATATATATATATATATATATATATATATATATATATATATATATATATATATATATATATATATATCATTAATGATATTTTAGTAAACAGTTTTTGAGATATTTTAGCTTAAATTATAAACAAATTGAAAAGAAAATCATATTAGTATCAAGAAAGCCATGGAAACAATAAATTTGTTATGTTGCTAAATTTGGTGAGGGTTTTCTTTGGACCAATAATGTTTATTCTTGCGTTCGGTGAATAGAATTTAATTTAAAAACTCTGGATCCCGCCGCATAAGCACAGCTATTTCCAGTGCATACTCAGGTCGGTCCTACATGTTTTGTTTAGAAAGATTCTGGACGGATATAACTTTATAAGAATGAAATTTATAAAATAAAGTTGAATAAATTTTATATTAGATATGTTTCATTAAGTTTAGATGCCGCATCCAAGATTGATATTTCAGGATTTTCTAAAATTATTAAAAGCAGTTAGTGCTAGTCCAATAGAAAAAGTATAATAATTATCCTGAAAAAAACGAGTGTAGCCAAAACTTTGTTTTCATTTCGTGCTACACAGTCCTTTTATTTATGTTTAAGCTTTTCCGGTGACTAAACTTTCTTAACCAGTATTAAATAGTGTCTATAAAAGATATAGTATTTTTTAAGATATAAGAAAATGACTAGATATATCAATTATCTCTGACTGCAATTAAAATCCTTGAAATTGGTCCCTTATGGCCATGCCAACAAGGGGGAAAATAGTTCAGGTTCGCACTAAGACATCCGCAAATTAGACATCATAAATACTTATATATTATTCCGGTTAGGTAGAAATACGACCCTTTATGGACGGGTGCGATAATTAGATCAACCTACCCTAATAGTACCGTAAAATGGTAATTTCCAGGGTTTTTACTGCATTCAGAAGCAGTCGAGAATTTTGGTTATTTCTTTATATCTTGAAAAGTACTATACCCGATTTTAAGGATATAGTAAGTAATATTCCCTCTGCACCGTCACGTCGTTACATTATTATTGTTGCCATTAAAAAGACGCATAGCGATTTTTTTGTTCTTCTAAATAGCCCATTGACAAAAAAAATGTTCTTAATAATTAAAATGATAAACTTTAACTTTTTACAATACCGAGACGTCAAATTTATTATAACAATTTTATTGTTTCCATGGCTTTCTTGATACTAATATGTTTTTTTTTTAATTAATTTAAGCTAAAATATTTCAAAAACTGTTTACTTATATCATCAATGATATATATATATATATATATATATATATATATATATATATATATATATATATATATATATATATATATATATATATATATATATATATATATTAAAATACATAAAAATATTTTTTTTGTAGCCCATAATATACAGGGAGTTCCGTTTAAAAAAGTTGAAGTTGCTAATATTTTTTCATTTTTATTGCTATATTTTTACCTGATAATTTCAAAAGATAATATGGAAAAAATCTACAATTTTTACACAAAACATTTTTTTATCTTTAAAAATAGATGCTCCAGATGCCACGTAAATATAATCAAAGACCCTGTGTAGTATCAGTTGGTGTTAAAAAATTATTACATTGATTTTAATAGTTCATTTCGACTCGTTTTGGTACTTACTTTGGTCGACAAATAAACAATAGGTTAATCTTCACCTGTCTATCAAATCGGCATCTAATAAAGTTTAAGCTATTATTTATCCACTTTGCAGTGTCCGTTTAGTGCCGTACATTGATAAACGTGACCGTACCGGATTTACTTTATCGTCGCCGACGATATTTTTGCAGAAGTATGACGAAAAACTTATTACTCTAGTAAAAGCAATAACGTTTTATATAATTTAAACCATCAAAACATTTGCACAGTAACATTGAAAAAATTATTATAACTTTACTGACTTAACAAGAATAACTTTAATGACGACAGACTCACTGGAATATTTTCTGACAAGTGGTCTAAGGCTACATTATCTACACAACAAAATAACAAAACCTATATATAAGAATGATAAATAGAACTAACTAGGACCATCCAGAAATAACCACAACTATCCAGAAATAACTTAAAACTTTTTTTGGCTTAAGTTTGTGTGAATGCTGTTGATTTGAAGACGTTAATACCTAATCAGAAGACTCTTCGAGAATTTTTAAGTAAGCAGTACACGTATTTTTAATACACCTTTGCTTTGTTTTTCCCGAAGACAATTTTTGATTGTGCTCTTTTAAATTTAAATTGATTTAATACTAGTAGTATTTTTCCCTTCGACTATACTTTTTTATATTGAGCAGAACTGCCCATCTTAATATTCTCAATTTTTCCCCGTTTTAACGTACTAGATGGATATTAAAATACAAGTAATATTCTTTACCACTGTCTGCCTAGATATTAACTTCTATACACTTTGTTAATTAAACTCATAATCTTAGTCCTGATTCCGAGAAGATTTTATTGCACATCAAGCCAAGTTAGGCATTTTTTTTAAAGAGCATTAAAATCGTATCACGTGTTATATCCCTTTTTGGAGACAAGTTGGACGACGTCCCATAAATTTTGTCCGGCTCGAGCCTACACCTGACCTAGTTTTAAATCGTCCATCTCATCCCAAGAACATCGCTTAATCTTGTGGGTGTTACTTTTGAGAATAACCTTAACTGGCACAAACATACTACATCCATAGCCTCAGCAGCTTCAAAAAAGCTTGGATCCCTTTTTCGAGCCAGAAAGAATCTCCTTCTAATTTGTATACTCTGTATGTATCCCAGATCAGACTCTCTTTGGAATATTGTTCTCACGTCTGGGGAATGGTGTCTCCTACAACACTCAGCATTTTTACCTCCATTTAGGGAAAAGCTGTTCGTCTTATTAATGATCCCACACTTACAGAAAAGCTTCCTTTTCTGGTCCACCGACGAGCTGTAGGAGATGTGTCCCTCTTTTATAGGTATTTTCACTTCTTCTGCTCCGAAGAGTTGGCCAGTACACTTCATCCTTTGGCAGCCTTCAACAGACCAACCTGTACTGCCACTCTTATGCATTTTTTTACAGTCCAACCTAAGAGACCCTGAACTTCCCACTTTATTCGTTCTTTAATACCTAGAGTGTCCAGACTATGAAACCTGCTACCTGTAAAAGTTTTTCCTTTTCCCCCAAATTATTAAATATTTAAGTCTCGTGTAAATAAACTACCTATTACCACACTTTAGACACCCACCGTACGTTAATACTTAGGCCTTAGCCTTTGTGGACTGTCCCAAGATATAAAAAAATAAGGGAGTACATACATTTTAAGGAAAAAAAAGTATAATCCAACCAGACCTAACTAGACGTTTCTGGTCCAGGTTTGTGTGAATACCGTTGATTCGACGAAGTTTATAAGTTCTGTATCAGAAGAATCCCCCAAAGTTTTTAACTAAGCACTACACCTATCTCTTATCTTTAATACATTTTCACTTGGTTACTCCCGAGGACAATTATCCATTGGGCTTTTTAAATTTAAATTGATTTATTACTAGTAGTATTTTAGCCCGTTGACTATAAATTTCTCTAAATTTAACAGAACTACTTATATTCTAATATTATCCTCCAATATATAACCCTGTAATTAATCCCAATTCCAAAAAGATTTATTGTACAGGGTTATTCATTTTAAAGTAAATAGGGTTTTATTTTTAAACTTCCCTGTACTTTTTTAAAAAACAAATATAGCCATTTCGTGTATTTTTTTTCCGTAGAATTTAATAATATAATCAGAAAAACATTTAAAACAAAAACAAAAGAGTCAAAGTCAAGAATTTTAAAAATACGTTTATTACTTTTTGGAGTAGTTTTATAATGAAGTTTTCATCAGAAGAACGGCTTCAAATTATAACTATCTATTATAAATGTGTAGAAAACGCTAGGGAAACACAACTAAGATATGTCGCGAAGTTCTACCGAAATATATCAGTAAAAACGATTTCTCATTCTCTTATTCGAGGAAAGAAAATCGTTATATATTAGAAAAAGGACTACAATGAGAAAAAGAAACCGGGATCGAGCTATTCTAAATTATTTTACTTTGTATCCCATGAAGTCAATTACTGACACAGATACAAACTTGAGGTATGGCCCTGCAAGAAGAAGAGTAATCCATGCGACGGTTCAGAGAACACTAAAATATTTTAAGTATCTTCCAAATCACGTTCTCCCAGTGCAGCATTTAACACGTGAACAACAGAACTTCACTTTCAATTTGTTTCCCAAATTTGAATCCATGAACAAGATAACGATCCTACCCTGATTCAAAATGATATTGAGGACATTTTAGAAAAATTGCCACTTGAAACGTATCGCAAGATAATTTGGCAACAAGACGGAGCGCCGCCCCATGCTGTTCGTCAAGTTGTGCAGTATCTCAATCGATGATACAATCAGTGGATTGGACGTTATGGCACTATTAGATGGCCCCGTAATAGTCCAGATATTAAAACTTTGAACACTTTTCTTTGGGGTCATCTAAAAAATGTCGTTTACCAAAGTGGGAACACAAACACGGAAGAAATGAGAGAAAAAATTGTAAATGAAATTAATCGGTTTAACCAGGAACCTCAAATAATATTGGCGAGCTTAGAAAGGCAAAGAAGGGGTTATAGATCTTTGAAAATAACGGAGGTCATATAGAACATTTAAATTATTAGTAATATTATAATTTTTTGTTATAAGTGTTCTTATTACCACCATATTTTACCTTGTATTGTATTTTATTTTTTCCGTTTATTGTAATTTGGCTGCTTGATTTAGAAATAGATATATCATATTATTTTTAGCATATAATATAATTTGAAGCCGTTTCTCTGATGAAAACCTCATTATAAAAGTACTCCAAAAAGTAATAAACGTATTTTTAAAATTCTTGACTTTGAAAAATAAGCACCTGTGACCTGTGGCAGCCAGGTTTTTTGAGGTGAAACTATTCTTATGGTATCATGCAGTTTTTAGACAATTGCAGCAGAACCGCAGGAAATATACAGGGTATTCCATTTAAAAAATGAGTCACTCGTGCTGTAACTCTTTTGTTTTTGTTTCAAATGTTTTTCTGGTGAAATCATTAAATTCTAGGAAAAAAAATACACGAAATGGCTAAATTCGTTTTTTAAAAAAGTACAGGAAATTTTAAAAATAAAGCCCTGCTTACTTTAAAATAAATAACCCTGTACATTGCGGTAAGTTAGGCGTTTTTGAAATGATATTAAAATCTTTCGTTGAGGCCAAGTTGGATAACGCCCATCTTTCTTTAAGACAAGTTGGGTAAAAAAGCTGATTGTGCGGAATAATTACCGGATAAAACTTGATTATTAAAAAAAAAAATAAAAGAACCAAATTTAATTTTTGTTTTGGAAGTTGTGGTTGTGATTCTTAAGAAAATAACATTATACGCTTTTAATTGTGCACACTTTAACTTTCCATTAAATAAATCATAAAGTACCTTAGTTTATGTTTATGAGAAACTATAAATGCTTCCATCCAAGCTACGTAGGTACACTTGATGATGTGGTTTATTTTATGACCCTTTCTTAATTAAATTGTGCGTTTTTTCAATGTCTTAACTGGATGCTTTAACAAAAGTAATTTTGTGAAACATTGCCTTGTAACACGACAATTTATTTTGTGCTACTTTTTAAAAAATAACATTTTTTTTTTAATATTGGCTTTTTGTAGAAACATGGTTGCGTAACATTTATATCTGTAAAAAATTGTTTTTTTTTAAATAATGAAATCGGCCTGTTTATTTTTTGAAATCTCTTCCAGCTAGGCTTGTTGAGAATAAAAAGAAGTGGTTTTTCTTTTTTCTTTTCGTAAAGGTGCTTAAGAAACAATTTTATTATATAAAAAAAAATTGTTTTTTTTTCTAATATTTTAGCCGCATTAAAAGATTTTTGATTTTTTTCGAGTATCTTGGCCGCATTAAAAGATTTTTAAGTTTTGCTTGCGCCAAATTAAAAGTCTTGTAAGCGCGGAAGAAACACATTTTTTTTTTAATTTTTAACGGAAAATTAATTTTGTTTAGGCTTTTAAAAAATATATTTTTTTAGGAAAGCCTATTGACTTACGTTATGATAAAAAAAATGCCTTTTCTAGATCTATCTAGCTTTATGAATTTTTTCATAATTTTTGAAAGGGTGATAAGAGATCAAAAAATTCAAAACCTTTTTTTTGCTATTTTTCGACATAAAAAAACTTTTTATTAATTATATTTTTTTTAATTTTTCTGAAGAATAAAAGTTTTAAATAACTTTTAAATTGAAAAGATTTAGGATGAACTGGTAAAGACGATTTTTTTTTAATTTGCCTTTACTTTTTAGTAATAATAATATGAAAGCAATATTGAACCCGTTTAACGTATATTACAAAAAACTATAAAATGTACTTGAAATCTACCCAATAGTACGTCGACAAAAAAATATTCTTACACTTTATGGTGAGAAAATATTTAAAACATGTTTATTTTAGAGATAAAGCGCTTCGGTACATAATTTTATCAAATCTTTAAAAAATTATAGAAAGTAAGGCTAGTACAGATAGACAAACGTATATCATGAAAAATAAGCGATTTAACTGAGCCCCTAAGAAATCGCTATGAAAAATTACCCAAAAAAACTTCGCAGTTATATGCCTACCAATAGGCTATTTGACTGATTTTCAAAAATCGTTTCAAATTATTCTTTGGTACCTAACAAACACAATACATTTTATATTTCTGGGAAATCTGCTGTATTTTCAATAAAAGTCAATGTTAAAGTTTAAAAATAAAATTCGCGCTAAAAACGCTGTCTCTGTAATGGCGTCGACATATGTTTCGCTTGACGTCATATGCAAGTAAACAAGTTAACAACGAGTGCAACTACAGTGAATTTTGTTAACAATTTCTCAATTTATTGGCTAAAATGGTATATAAATGGTGCGTAGTGGCACAATGTACCAATACTTCTCCGAAAACACCACAAAAACTGTTTATGTCTGTCCCAATAAATCCTTAAAGGCGAAAAAAGTGGTTACAATTAGCTTGAAGAGATCCAAACAGCTTTGTATCGCATTCAAATGTTCTTATGTGTGAAGATCACTTTAATGTAAGTATACAAAGATCCTGCTTTAAATACCTACCCATTTTTACAAACAACAAAATATCGCCTTTAGATAACTTATAAACACTTTAAGCAGATCATAAAAATTTCTTGGTAACAACATAACTATAACTATGGATTGTAGAGAGATAAGGATCGTCATCTCTGTGTTATTTACTGGTTACAGCTGGACACTTTTTCAATTCGTCTCCCATAAGCGATGGCACTCCTTATATTTCTACACTCCATAAACATAACCTACAATAAGGTTTCGAGAAATACCAGAGTTTATTAATCTAAAGGGGGTTATGACATCCGCCATATTGAAAAACTCTTGTGTGACGTCAAGAAGGGTCCATTTCGGCCATGTTGGATTTTATGCCGGACAGTAGCGTAGAATTGAGGTGGAAACGAAAAACTGCTTTTATACCGACGAACAAAATTTATATTTCAAAAATATAAAAGTAATTCATTTAAGTATTGAAATTAAAAATTAAAGCGACAACACGACGATGGCGTACCTTTTCAATGGTATCTACTACATTAAATATTTTAAAAAATGAGATAAAAATTAAAATGTAAAAAATCCTGATGATTGCTAATTTGTTATAATTATGAGTACTTACTCTATTTTTAAACACACGATATTGAATTATTAACACCATTTTTTCTTTAATAATACCCACCTATATTACGACGTTTATAAAATTTTATGAGCAAGTAAAGAAGTTTGGGGACTTTATTTATTTTTTTTTTATCTTGGAACAGTCCGCGAAGACTGAGGCCTAGTATGAACGCCTCGTGGGTGGCTGAAGTGTGGTAAGAGGGAGTTTATTCACAAGAGACTTAAATTCTGCAGGTAGCAGGTTCCATAGTCTTGGCACTCTAGGGATGAAGGAACGAAGAAAGCGGGAAGTTCGGGGCCTCTCTAGCTAAACTGTTAAAAGATGCATAAAAGTTGCACTACGTGTTGTTCTGCTGGAAGCTGCCAGAAAAGGAATTATACTGGCCAACTCGTCTAAGCAGAAGCCGTGAAAATACCTATAGAAGAAAGACAGGAAGGAAGCTTTCCTGTAAGTGCAGGATCAGAAATGGGCTTTTACAAGCTATCTTGAAGATCTTTGTAAGATTACAAAATATCCAACTCCAAATCAGATACTGGAAGCCATAGAAAAATTAACTTTTTTTTTAGGAATTTATGATGGTGTTTTTGTATTACTTCATAAATATATAAACTTGTCTATTAATCCTTAATTTATTTTATTTTAAAACTAATTATGTTACTTTTAAAAACTAGTTATTTATTTACTTACGGACCATACAGCATCTTGATATTGCAGAATAATAGCAAAATTTTCCACTTTGGCAATATAATGAATTATTTTATGTAAAAAAATGTGAATACAGGTTTTTTGCTAGAAAACTAAACTTTATTTGTTTTACAACTACAACACTACAATACATTTACAATTGCAACAATTAAATAAAATACAAATGAAATTTTTACATTTTGAAATAGATATGGAAGAAAAGAACGCAGTACTTAGTGGTATTATTTAATAATATTTTGTGGTATACTACATTTCATATTTTAAAACATACAAATCATTTAAGCATTAAAATCCTACTTAATACAAACACAAAAATTTCATTTATAGTTTGTTGGCAGCCCTTGCAAGATAAAGCAAAGAATTAGATCTCGTGTTCTTATTTGGTTCTCGAAAGTTTAACTTACTTCTAACTACACAATCTAAACAAAAACTTCTTCAGTGCAAGGTAGGTTTACATCAGTTAATTTTAAACTTGTAAAAGGCAAATCTAAAAAATATAAATTATATTTTAAAACATGTCTTTTTCAACATAATATATCAAGTAACTGGTAGATAAGTATCAAAAAAAAAATAAATACAATTAAAGAATGTAAGTAACCGCAAACTTAATAAATGTATAAAATAATGGGAAAAAAAAATATTAAATACACATTCTGAAGGTACATTAATGCATATACCTAAAGTTGATCAGTTTTAGGTATAAGCAAGTCAATATTGACCATTTACTTTCTTGACAACAAATAACTATAATTAAAATCACACAAAAATTTCAAATTACTAATAACTGTAACTACATTCAGAGTTGTGAAAAGTCACTGGTGGACTTAAAAACCGTGTTTGTGTTATCCGAGGTGTAATAATGCAAACTGAATGGAACTACTACAATAAAAAAATATTTGTTAGTAATAGCAGCATTAGGATATATCATAGTTTTCACCTTACCTTCTTTTATTAATCGCCTTTTTCCTTTTTGATCAGGATCTCATAATCACCGCTTTTGCAATTTTTTCTGGAAGACATAAAAATCGTCTTTTTTAACATGCTCCGAGCAAATAACAGAATCCTTATGGGAAACACAACTTTTTGGTCTATTGCACACTAAGGACTAATTAAAACTACACGACTAAACACTACCAGAAACAAAATAGTAAAAACAGTCAAAACCAATAAAATATCAACTCTGTACACAAATATTTTCAACTGTAAAAATAACCCCATATAAAAACTTCAACTTGTGGCACGACTCTGTCCACATCTGAGAATGCTAGTAACTTTTAGAGTTACCCGACAGGGCCGCCAGCATAAGCGACCCTTTTCACACCCTCACGTCTTGGACTTTTGCTATCCCCATTCTCGACGATGTCATAACCCCTTTAGATTAATAGACTCTGAGAAATACTGAATAATGAACACGTAAATAAATAATTTTTTAGACGTACTTACACAGCTGTTTTTACATTTTTGAGTTCTGCAGCATAGTAGTTAGCGTTATTTTTAAAGAAACGCACAATCATAAATGCGTCTATCTCAGGTAGGTTTCTGTTATCGGTTTGCACAAAATTTATGTCCAATTTGAGGTACGAAACGGATAGTTATGTTACTTGAAATATGTTTTTTTATATATAAAATGGTCAAGAAACAGTTATTTAGATAGTTAAAGATCGAAAATAACACCTGAAAACACACAACACAAAGCTTGTGACATTTATTTACGTGCAAGTGACGTCACCAAAGTTCTAACCAATCACAGAGCGTTCCAGTCGCTGAATTAATTTCAAAAATATTTGAATTTTAACAGGTATATTTTGCAATAAATATGCATATTTTACTTTATATTATAGAGAAATATGCTTCTTTATACTATTATCTGATGGAATGACCACAATTTAAAGCTTATTTTCAATGGTGGCAAATAGCCTATTGCCTTTTTGTCACTAGTACCTATAAATTTTAGGCTGGGTATATGTCAAATAATAATAAAATACTTTTAAGCTAAAAAATGCAATAATTTAAGTTAAATACATTCTACATGTTTAATCAAATGCATAACCATTATCCATGCCTGTTAAATACTAATTATGGTATTTGTAAGTATACAGGGTAAATAAAAATTCTCGAAACGGTTGATAAATCTTCGTTATTTATGAAATTAAGAAAAAACGGTATGGCGTGCATTAGCATTTAATAATCTTAATTAAATTGTTTGTTGACTTCCGGTTTAGCCAAAAATGATTATAAATTTTGTTTTTAAATGCAACACCCTGTTTATTTTAAGGTTATCTGCCGCCGAATAAAGAACTATATTAGAGAAAGTTGCATATGATTCTATTTATTTTAGGGGATAAATTTACCCTCTTGCAGCGAGAGCTTTAATCAGAAATAAACTCAAAAAATCGAAGAAGGCCTGTTCGTACACTTGGAATAAAAAATATGAGGCCAAAACACTTGTTGCATAAACTAACATTTTATTTAATTTTCCTTATGGTGGTTTTTGATCAAACCTCACTCTAAACGTTGGTTTTATGTTAATATCATATTTGAGATATCCTAAAACATCTAAATATTCTTTAAACAATATTATGCTGTATATGATTTTTTACATTTTAGGGAATAAATCTATCCCCTTATAGGTTTTGGTTTTGGTTAAAAGTGAACTCGAAAAATCTAGGTACACCTGCTTTATATACTTGGATCAAATAATACGAAGCTAAGACTTTTTTTAAAAAAGTATGCTGCTTCCTTCAATTCTTGCTATTGATAAGGGTGATTGATTATTATATACATTTATTTCTTATTCGACATTTCCTGAAAAACCGGTTTCTTGCCATTTTTAAAGTTGCATATGGTTTTATATATTTTAGAGGATGATTGCACCCCCACTAATCCATGGGGGTTGGTTTACAACCTTCTCAGGAATGAAGATGTATTATTTCATTTTTCCAAGATCCAGTCGAAACAAAAATGGCAGTTAGAATAACTTTTAATACCACTGCTATTTTCGCAATTCTTCAGATTTGGCAACTTTTCAACCCCTAAATAGGGGTGATATTTGAAAATTTACAAAAAACGAAAAACAGTGCTCATCCAAATCGACGAGTTATTTGGTATAAAATATATCTGTATATATATCTCGGAATGGTGAAAAAACAGGCAGTTTTTGGGTCACTCTTACTGGTAGAGTTATATAAGGATGAATGTAACAAATCTTTGAAAAAAAAATCCTTTATTTAAGAGTCATACACGAGTGTTTTTTAACAGGCTAGTAAAATGCACCCTATTACAATACTCATTAAATTAAATGTACGGACGCTACTAAAAGAGCGATGAAAGCCTCGGTTTAATAGCTTTCGTTTAAAACAATAAAATTTTGTAAAATAAAGCATTTTAAAGGCGGCTCAAGACTTTCGTTTAGTCTGTGTGAGTAAATGGAACGTCATAATAACATGTTTCTTTAATAAAATGTGTTTGTAAAAATCTAATAAAACATATTTTTACTTCTTAAATTTAAAAAAAAAAAATAAACTTTCTTTTTGGTGGCACGCTGGCAATCACTGCTGGAATTACAACTATTTATTTTTTTCTAGAGGGTTTACAATATTTCAAGGGCGTACTCTTCATATTAAAATTATTAGTTTAAACAAAGAAATGTTTTCTACGGCGACTACAGAAACCTTAAAGAAAAAGGGAAGGTGGTTTTTATTCGAAATTTTAAAATTAAATCATACAATTCCATACACAGAAAAAAACCTTAATAACCAGATAAAATAGTTAAGCACTATAGGAAAAGCAAAAACCTTGTCTTTACTAAAATTAATTTCTGTTTAAGAAAATCGCGTTAACAAAAGATGTTTTGCATTTGTTTAAAAAGTTAGTAACCGTGGTTACTTACAGGTGTTTTTCTCCATTGAAAAAGAGCAGATTATGTGCCTCCAAAATTTTTTACTAGAATAACCTTAGGTAGCTTAGAAAAAAACTTTGTTCCAGTATATATGTTTATTTTGTTTTATAGAAAATAAAACTGCCAACGTAGATAAATGTTAGTTTTAATTAAATAATATGCCATCTAAATTCCTAAATAAATTACATAATGCAGTAAAAAATCTTTGCAAATTAGACAAAATTTTTAACCACCTAAAACAATTTCATTATGTGTAAGAGATAATTGTAATTTAATTTATGGGAAAAGTGGGAGAAGGCAAAGTAAAAATAAATTAATATAAATTAAAAGAATAATTAAAATAATTTAACTGTTTCTTTAAATCATCTGATCTGAATGTTTCAGAGGGTGGTAATACCACTGCACCTAGACCTCAGTAGGTCCTTTGTGCTTCCTCTTGTAGACGGGAGATTTACAGCGTCGTCCAACCTATTGATTTAAAATAGTTGACGACGTCTTTATGTGGAATCTTCCTAAATTCGGCCAATAGACGCCAGTTT